>JALIZH010026856.1:0-29833 GCA_030522465.1 Rhipicephalus appendiculatus
AATTGCAAAGTGTCAGCGGTCGTAGGCACTGGAGCATGAGTGAGCTTGATAAACGAGCAGCATGTGGACGACAATTACATTTTCACAGGAAGAATCGTGAGAGTCCAAAATTACGACGGAACCTGCCGAGAGCTAGCGAAGTGGACGGACGTGAAAGTGCATTTTAGAGGTCAAGAGCATATAGTGAAAAGCCTTGTTATTAGTGGGGTTGAGTTTGATTTACTTTTTTGTCAAGGCCTGACATGAAGCTATTTAAATTGAACATTCTTTGGAATGACATCATCACCACCGAGCATACTAACCTTGTACTCAGTCAAGACAGGAAAGCCACGTGCTCGGAAGAAGTTGTGTCAATATTTCCTGAGCTTTTGTGTGTTGGGAACTATCCTCCAGTGACTTCAGTAATTTAAGTACCTTTTGAGCTTCGAGATAAAAGTGTGGTGAGTAAGGAGCCATATGTATCAGCCACGAAAAGAAAGCCTGGCTTAAATAAAAGCTCCAGGGAATGTTAGATTCCTGCTTTATCAGACCGTCAACCTCTACATTTGCATCACCAATTACCATTGTGCCATAAGAAGACGGGTCGTATCGATTGTGCACAGATTATAGACTTGTCAGCAAGCAAAGCGACTTGTTCCCGTTTTCTATGCCCCGAATCGACGAAATAATTGATGAGACGGAAGGATGCAAGTGGTGCTCCAGGATTGATTTATGTAAGGGTTACCGGCAAATACCACAGAAAGAAGAAACCAAGATGTCCACTGCTTTTGTCACGCCTTTCGACGTCTGCGAGTACAACCGGCTTCCATTTGGGTGGAAAAAAATGTAGCGCATGGTTTCAGAAAATGATGAACATGGGGCTCAGATTTCCTCGGAAAATTTTGCAACGTGTATGTTGACGGCGTACTAGTCTACTCAAGATAAAGAGAAGACAACATTGCCCACCTGTCAATGGTACTTGGAGCAATGAGTAAAGCACAACTTAAAATAAACGTTAAGAAGTGCAATTTCTTTTGTCGGACGGTTGTGTTCTTAGGCAGGTCCTTTCATAGCAAGACTAGAAGCACAAAGGAAAAGAGCATTCAGCGGATAAAAACACTAGTCAAGCCAGTTTATTTGCATTCTCTTCGCGTTTTTTTTTGGGGGGGGGGGGCTTGCCGGATACTTCCGGGGGTTTATGAAGGATTATGCCACAAAGACAAATTGTTTGACAGCCCTTACGCAAAAGGATGCCCCATTCGCGTGGTCTGTCGAAACGACGAGTTAGTTTCGACAACGAACTCGTCGAAATTATTTCGGCAGATCCTGTACTTACGCTACCGGAGCCGTCCTTTATTAAAGAGACACCAATAAGCCTGTCGCACAAACGCTGCAAGTGATTGAATATTTCTCCTACACGTTTACAAAGGCTCAAGTAAATTATTCTACCACAGAAAAAGAAACCTTGGCCGTTGTTATGGCGCTCAAATATTTTAGGAGCTATCTTGAAGGAAGAAACTTAAACTGTACGCAGACAACGAAGCCTTCACTTATATACTGCAATTGACACAGCAAAAAGACTTGCTTGCCAGATGGGTCAGTGAGATTCAGTAGTACACATTTGAAGTGGCCCATCACCCTCGGAAAAAAGCACCAGGACGCCTACGCTCTGTCTAGACTCCATGTACCCATGGGTAATAATTCTGAAGTAGTGAACCTAATCAGTTGTGGGGAGACTCTGAAGACCTCAAGATACAAGACGGCAGGGTGCTGATACCCGAAACTGCAGTACCTATAATACCATACAGTTTTAAAAGAACGTACAGAAAATTAACCAAAAAAATTTACTGGAAGGAAGACGTGGCTAAACACATAAAGACATGCCACAACTGTCAACTTTTCAAAGCAAAGTTTAAACCACGTGGAAACAAAATGGTAATTCTAGGTTATTCTGACACACCATACAAAATACTGCACCTTAATTTTGCACGAACCAAACCCATCAGCCCATGCCCAGCGTAAAAGTCTGAACTTGCATATGAATGAGTCCCAGATGTTTGAGAACGATGCGGGGAATGCGTACCGATCTTCACAGGTGCATTTGACCGGCGGCCGCATGAAACCTAATTCGATGGCTTACGCAATCAGAATTCATGCACAGCCTCCGAGATGTGCGCCCACAAGCGGATGTCTGGGCGCTGCCTTCGTTGCGTTGAAGCGCATTCCGTCACTCTCATTAGTGTAGAGAGTTGTCGGACGGACACGGACGGACGGATGGACGTGAGCATGAGACATTAAAGGCTTTCGCCTTAAAAGCTTCCCCAGTGAAGTGATGTATTTTACGCCCCGATTCCCCGTTCGGGTTAAAATGAAAGACTACCGTCGGCGCGCCTAAATTATTGCGCGGCGGCGGCGGCGGCGTGGTCACTCTGGAAACTTCGGCGGCGGCGCAGTCAGCGTGAGCAAATACAGGCAGCGGCGGCGGCGTGGCGCGGCGGCGCACAGCTCTAATCTGGTGACACGCCTATGCTAAAGATCTTCAAATTGTTAGTTCCCGCTCATATTCAATGCATTCGTTTGATCTGGATACTGGGCGCAAAGGTCTGTCGCTAAAGGAAATGGCTGATTCTCTTGCAAAGTCGTCGCTTATGGCGCCGATCATTCGCGTTTTTCCGCTAACGGCACACATCACGATGGCAAGATTTCGCTTTCTAACATTAAGGAAAAGTTTATCGGACCCAGTATTGACTTCTCCAGAGTACAAGCACCTCTTACATCCCTGGTGCAGCGATCTATCCAAGTCAAGAACGATGTAATTGGTCATAACAAAAATTTGTTGCCGCGTTACACCCCTTAACTTCTATTTGCATAGGACAGGTTTAGTATCTTCCCCTAATATGTATCTTCTGTAATGAGGAGGAAACTATTCACAATTTCCTTTTATTCTACCACCGGTACACGACACTGCGGAAAAGAATAGTACAACCTCTTCGCAAACTGGGCCTGGAAGTATCAGAACCTGTTATTGGTCCTGTCCCACTGCTCTGGGATACAGCAATAGGGATGTTTTCTTCGCCATTGAGTAATTCGTCAGCGAAACCAAAATCGTATATAGTTAAATTCTTTAGAACTTTTCATTATCAATAACTGCTATGTCAAATCAATCTATTACCTGTAGCGTCTGCGTATATTGAACTCCAGATATCATTGAATAATTCACCCACTAATCGGCCAATCCCCTCCATTGGGTATGAGCCGTGTCCAGAGGAAAACAACAACAGCAGCACATGCAACGTAACCATGATACACCATGACTCTGACGATGACGCTGATGTCCTCTCCCGAGGTAACGTGGAAATGTACCTCGAGGAGGCGATGCTCCACTATGAAACTACGGTCAAGGACAACTCCTTCGTACTCACCGGAGACTATAACGTGGACATAATGAATGACGACTGGCTAGTACAGCACATGGTCCGTTACGCTCTCCGGTGCATTTCATACGATTACAAACATCATACTACCATCAGGCGAACGTGAATAGATATCGCCTTCTCAAACTTCAAACTACAACCTTTGCGGCACGATCTCTTAACTTTACACTTTACAGACCACAAGGCCGTTATACTCTAGGAAAATTGGTCTCCGGAGCTTAAAGTCATATACGATGATGAATAAAAGAGATTGGCAGCTTCGCATTACTACTCAGGGTTTCCTTTAGTGGAGATGTGTGCGATATTTTTAGGAAGACAACTTAGTTCATCTTACATAACCCGTAGCCTAACAGTCAAGCCATAGATAATGCTGCACGAACTCACAAGCGCGCAGTGGTTCCGTACATTCCAGGTGCAAGCAAAGCCTTAGCTCGCGTGTTTGGAAAGCTTGGTGTCCAGATTACTCATGTACCAGCAAGGAAGCTTAAATGTGACTAGTTAAGTGTGAAGGATCCTCTCCCTCGGCGACGTTTCCCTGGTGTGGTCTACAAGATCCCATGTGCCAACTGCGAATCGGTGTACATTGGCGAAAGCGGAAATTTTTGCTGGCGTCTGAAGCAGCACAAGAATTACGTCGCCAAGTGCCACACACTGAGAAATGCACTCGCAGAGCTTGCCGAGAAGACTGGCCACGCGATAACCTGGGACAACGCGGGCATCATGACCACAGAGAAGAATTTGAGAACGAGGCTCAATCTCGAATCACCAATAATTCACAGAACAAGTACGCGCAATCAACATATCCTCCGGCACACTAAAGCGCGTGTACTCCCGGACATTTCAGTATGTGCCCAACGCTTCTTAAGAGCCCGCTGCTGGGTCGTCATTCCATTGTGAACAAGGGATCCGTCAACACCATTCCATTGCGAACAAGCATTCAAAAAGAGTAGTAATTGTGTGTCCCGTTTATCGCTGTTCACAACATTGACATCGGCACCGCGTGCCTCCCGCCAAACTCTTCATATACTCTCACACCACCGACGCCATTTACCAGAAAACAATAAAACAACTCCTTTGTAGCGAAGAGGGATGAAAGATATAGTCACCTTATTTAGTGAGATTTAGTAGGTCCATCTATAGCGCGCATGATTCGTGGACGCCGCTGGCTGTCAAATTCGTTGATTTGAGCCGTTGATCAAACTACCGGTTGACTCCCACGCAAGCTTTATAGAGACGTTCTCCACGTTCATTGTCATAAAATTCAGTCCTCTCATTTTCTTTCCTGCGGCAAGTTTCAAATGTCAAAATCTAGAAATGTAGTAAACTTTGTTGAATTAGGGATGTTGAGCTGATGCAGTTTGAAAAAAATACTGTCATTAAATGGCACAGACTCACCACATGTGTCACGGTAAACGCTAGAAACGTCTTTTTTAGAACTATACACCATTGAAGAAATTCCCAAGCCCTCAAAAGTTAGCAAATTATTCATTTTAATAATTGCTGGTTTCACGTTTCGTATTCACCTCTATCTCATTCACAAGACTTCGTCTTATCTTGAACATATTAGCACGGTCTCTCACGTGCAGTGGGGTGTTCTATAATTGATGACACCTCTGTCTTCCGCCCTGACTCTGAGCTACTTTGACCAGGATGTTCGTGCAGAAGTACACACGGATGCCCACAAAGTCAGGCTTGGTGTTTTTGTCTGCCCTAACAACTCTTGCTGCGTAGAATATAGCAGAGCTTACACAGCCAACCTGCTCACTCATTATTGGTACCTGAAACGGTTTTCACAGTTTTGTATAAACGCACTGAGCCGGTAAAGCGAGTTTTAGAATCGTTTACGGAACAATTTAAAGTCTCTGCAACAACTTTCTAATTTGTTATAAGATTTAATCCCTTAGACAAGATATTACACTCATCGTCAGAAACAGTCACATCGGCCACATTAATGAGGGAAGGCTCAGCGCCAGTCTCCACAAAAAGTGTCGCTTCAAAGAGAAGTTGATGTTGAAGTTGAAATGAGTTGAAGTTGAAAGATGTGCTTGGGAATGAACAAAAAGATCCCGGACGTTATCACGCTTGAAGTTCCGTTATTTGAAATCGTTAGCTGTTTATTTTTCAGACTAATACTTTCTATAATAAAAAGAAGCTCGGTCTCCGCTAGGCGATGTTTGCCAAAAATTGTTTTTTCTCTTTTACCAAGACCAATAAACGGGATTTCCTGTGATGAATGATTATGTACAATGGTCGCAGGGAGGCACTCTGAAAGACACAATTCTATTTGTTAAGATTAACATAGTACAGTTGGTTGCAGAAAGCTTTTGGAGGGGGTGCGGGACGTTCTATACGTCGGCTAAAAATGAAACGAAGAAGATACCTTTCGCCTTGCTGTCGGCTGAGATATATGCATGAGTTTTAATTTTTTGTGTTTATTACACCAAAAGCTGTCATGACGTAAAAACAACAGCCCATATTGTTGGGATAGTTGTCTGGGGCCACCGCCGGTGTTCGTAACCTCTATCGCGCATCATTAAAAAATATTATGCAGCAAGGAGCGAGATGGGAACTCAAGCCCTTTGCATGGCAGTCGAGTATTTTGCCACAGGCAAGGTCTGCGCTCAAAATTGCTTCACGAAAAGACCCTATACAGGCCCCATGCCGTATTTGGAATCACGTTAACAGCTCTGATATAGCGTGGTAGACGACTAAAATAACAACAAGGCGTCACACAATGCGAAATGCGTAATTAGAGGGTGGGTCAAAGCTTTCCACTTGTTACAGAGGGCTTCGCTATAATTCATCATCATCAGGCATAGCATTAAGAAAATGCATATGATACCTTACGGTTGTCTAGAGTTACCTAAATTTTTCCGAAGAATGAATAGTGGCATAATGGCAGTAAATTTCCTCCGTACGTTGTTAGAGTTCGGACCGGTTCTTATCGGCGAAGCAACGCCGCGCTCAAGCTTCGCGATGAAGACCGTCGCCGTCTTCGTGACGTTGACCTTGAGAATGACGCCTTCGAAGCTGGACGTGTAAGCAAGTACAAATTTATGTGGAAAATTATTTACAGAGCAAAAAGAGAACGGTCCGCAGTAGGGCCTGCAGCAGTAGAGCCGGTGTCTAGCCGGCAAGCTTTCATCGTAGGAAAACACAGCGCGGCTTTCTTGGACGCTCCTTTTATCCTCTGCCGGCCCCGAATCCCCCCCCCCCCCACCTCGTTGCCTGTGGTCATTGAAAGAGGAGCCAAGAGTGGGCAGGCGGGTCAGTGGGAAGAAGCCGAGGAGTGAATCCACCCGTACAGCCCTCTCCAGCTCAGAAATGCCGACGTAGAGACAGGGGGGGGACTTGCCTAATTTGCAAACTTATCAGGATATCTGGCGTGGTGAGTACCTTGCAAACTGTACTTGGGGTAGGCGCCCCAGAATGAGAGCTTACAACGGGCTCTAGAAAGGCCGCTCCTCCAGTTACCCCTCAGACTGTACTGCGTGTTCCGCGCAGGCGTGCGTTTTTTCACGCTGGGGCAGTTTAAGCCATCCCCGAAACGTGTCATCCCCGAAAAAAAATGAAAAAAAAAAAACACCGCAGGGAAGCTGCGAACGCGTAGTGGCGAGCACAGAACTCGTCAGGAGGAGCGCATGGCCGTTTTCCCGCGAGAATTCCGCGCCATATATTTTAGGCACCTGTTTCGCATCTTTGACCGCTATTGGTTTTGCATGAACCCCACGACAATGAACTGTGTGGTTGACATCGAGAAGCGTTCTCTCGGACTCCAATTACGACGCGATACGTTACCCGATGCGGCAGAGGCAGTTGCCGCTCTGACTGCCCTGTCGATTAAACTGGTCAGACCATCATTGTGAGTGCGTCTGAAAAAAATATTCGTTTTATCGCCAATGATACGGACGAGGTACATCTGAGCCACCGAAATAGGAAACGCCACCACAGCAGAATCGTTTGTGTCAGTCAGCGCCTGCAAAGAAAAAGGCGTGATCGCGTACCGCGTATCAATAAACAAGAGAGTAACAAATCGGTCACCTTCTGAAACATAAACCGCAAAGCCATCAGTTTTGCCGGAGCATGAAGCGGAAACTGGCCGAGGAACGAAACCGAAACTAGCCGGTGCGCCGCTGTAGTAGAGCATTAAAACACGGCAGCGTCGTGCATGAGACCATTCCACAGACAACTGGCTCCTGCACCGTACCGAATTGACGTCACGTTAATAAAATAAACCTAAAACAACTAACATCAACAGATTATTACTTCATAATGTGTTAAACCTGCAAAAATATTTTGAATTAGTTAGTTAAGGTACATTTAATAATTAATGACATATCTCAAGCACATTTAATCTAGAGGGAGCTGCGAAATGTAATAGTCGAAAGATGGCACTGGTGAAAAAATTCATGTGCGGAATACAGCTTCTCACTATGATGGATTGTTGCTGTTGGAAGTGCTGCGTTTTTCAGGTCGTGATGTCAAAGCGGGGTTTTGTCGACGGTGGGAGTGTCATTGCTGCCGAGTATTTCATTTTGCTTGTCGTGAAGGGCAAGATCGAGGATGATATCAATGTTAATAATAATATCATAATAATATCTGGCGTTTTACGTCCCAAACCATGATATAATTATCAGAGACGCCGTAGTGGAGGGCTACGGAATTTTTTACCATCCCGTTTTCTTTAACATGCGATGAAATAAATGCTGTTGCTCAGTTTGTATGAACGTTTTGAAGCACAAGAAATGCCAGCGCCGTCAGAAGCGTTTTTACTAATCCTGTGATCTCTGATGGCCAATGCTCCTGAACAACAGGTTTTAACGTGATAGCGTTAAAGAGCTCGTTTCGCACAAGTTCCATTGTCGGCGCGGGCGTCGGTGTCCTTGGTTGTGAGCGAAAAATCATCTTGTCCGTGACGGAAAAAAAGAAACCATGTGGGGATGCGAAGCAGCGGGGAGACAATTAGCTTGAGCGGGAGGAACGTCGCCACTCTCATTTCACGGCAGTGGTCCGCGCGCTCATCGCGGCGCTGCACAGGAGAGAGAATGAGGCGCGCGCTCTCCGTCATTTTCATACCGCGGAACTACCCTGGCGCCCCCAGCGGAGTATGCAGCTGTCACACCACCTGTCGTGCGCGCCGCTTCGTAGAGGATTCCTAGAGGATAGGACGGGGGGGGGGGCGTAGAAGAGGAGAGAGAGAGGGGTAGGAGACGTGCATGCCCTGTAGGGGTGTGGGACGCGGGAGCCGCTCCGTGCAGTAGAGGATTCTTAGAGGAGAGAGAGGGAGAGGACGCGCATGCGCTGTGGGCGCCGCTCCTTAGAGTAGATGATTCCTAGAGTAGAGGAAAGGGGTGAGCGTAGGAGATAGGGGAGGGGACGCGCATGCGCCGTGGGGGGTGTGGGACGCGGGGGGCCGCTCCGTAGAGTAGAGGATTCCTAGAGGAGAGAAAGGGGGTGAGCCTAGGAGAGAGAGGGGACGCGCATGCGCTGTGGTGATGTCGGACGCGGGAAGGAGGGATGGACTAAACCCCCCTCCAAACACATGCAAGCAAGATTAAGGAATGGTGTCAACCTGGGTGACAGACACCACCTGCCTAGCCATTGCTAAGCAGCCTCTCTGTGCTCTCGGCCATGACTCTTTTGACTGTGTTAGGGTTGACGGCCTTCATATTACTACAGTGTTCTGGTTCGCATAATGGGTGCTTCCCTACTTCACGAGAGTGGCCGGACGCGGGACGGGGGACGCGGGACACGGGAGCCCCGAGCATAAGATGCTTCGCATCTAAAATCCAGAAAGACGCAAATAAAATAAGTAATATTCGTCTCGAGTGAGAATCGAACGCAGGCCGTCTGCGTGGCAAGTAGGTCCTCTAACACAGAGCAAGGCACTTGCTTGAAACGACTTCCGAAAGAAAAAACAACGCTAAATGAATGTCATGTTGTGTAATAAGTATCCACAACGCATGCAATATTGTGTGGCAGAAGCGCAGAATCGGGCCAGGCGTCAAAACGTGTGAATTTTAAAGGCCGCCCATTACACAACGCTCAGACATATTTATTCCTCATAAGCTGCAAAAGCATCAACAAAGTAAGCAGCTGCGTAGGTTCGCGTGTTGCTTTAGCGAAGCGTAGAGGGCCCTTCGCTGATTCGCAAAAGGAAGAATTGTGGCGTATTGGGCACTTAACAACTGTACTTGCAGTAGACATTCTAGTATAGTTTGAAACGGTCAACATTGCGCACAGTCGTTTGTGTCCTTACGGCACGGTTGAGGCACGCATCGAGAAGCGAAGCTAGGCTAGCAGTTGAGAAGACGATGCGCACGCGGTCCGACTACTCAATCGCCTTCTAGTCTTGAAGGCGAATCGCAAGCGCCCTCGAAGTTTGTTTTCGCAAAGTGCGAACCCGTATCGGCCGTTCTGACCTGTTGCTAGGTAAATCCTGCAGCGCTGCCACAGACCGTGACGGAGATAAACTGTTCGGCACTGTTTTGTAGGTAGGCGAGCTAATGCAATCGGCAGTTGCCATTGGGCATCATTTATGATGTGCTGATCACGTAGACCAGGGGACGGCCGAGTTGCATGAAATCGATACAGCCAGGGCCGGAAGGCAAAATGGGGAAAGGGGGAGGCTTTGAAGGCAACGTGTAAACATTCGGAGCTTTGACAATGTTTTGCAATACTGTATTAGAAATTGTTTATTCTCAGCAAGCATGTTGCAATGTTTCAATCACACATTGGTTACAAGCTAAAATCCCACTTTAGTTCAAAACTGCCCTGCCAGAGCCTTGAGATAGGAAATGACAAGGGAAAAGAGGTAGGAGGTGGTAGACATCGTGCTGACGGTCACATGGGGCCCACGGGCGGCATGTGATACTCTAGGGCCAGGGGTCGGCAACCTACGGCCCATGGGCCGCAGGTTGCTCTCTCCTGGCCTTGAGTATGACGGCGACACGTCCGTATTTAGAAGGGACTTAGTCTGCCCTATTACTTCGTGAGGCAGCGACGGTTCACTGAGCTACATGACAACGTTTCTTGTGCATATTCAGTGGGCCACTAGAGGCAAAGAGAAACAGTGACTGCTACCTGCTAAAAATGATTTGCAGGAAACATGTCCACGAATATTCATCACGGTTTCCATCTGCCAATCACGCCTTGCACTTGGAACACACACGAAATGCGATAGTTCGAGCCGGAGCAACATTCCAGCTCTACAGTGAAACCGGCTGACGGCACAGATTCGCACAGTGATAGCCAAGGCACGTTGCAGTTTCTTTTCATCGCGATCGCGTTTCTTTTGATCGTGTAAGTGCATCACCACTAGACGTTCGCAAAATCGAGGCGCCTAGTGACTCACTTCCGAGATCACATCTGTTGCAGTGCGCCTTCCTGGTATGAGATCCTTGATCAAACATGCAGATCAACATTCCTGACTAGGATGCCGGAGAAACCAATTCAGCCAGCTGCATCTGAGTCTTGAGTGTCCTACTGCGTCTCGACGAGAAAGTGCATTGATTCTTCAAATAGCGTATCATATTAAATGAAGACAATTCTGCGAGGGTCATCAAACATACCAATGTTGCCACACGCCCTCCTTTCTTTTGATTTTTATGTGGTGGCCCCACTTCACGTGTGACCGCTGTCTTGCGCAAACCACACCGAATGACTAGAAACCAAGTAGATAATCTTAGAACTTTCCCATGAGATTACGCGCAGAATGCGAAGATTACAGTTTTTTTCTTCGGAACTTACATGGCTACTAGCGATAACCCTGCAATATTCGATGGAGCGTCTACAAATGCGCTTAACCGCTTGTTAGCTTTTTTCGACGACCGACGCTCTGTGCGCCGATAACAGTGCACAGCGTGCATTTGCTTGCTGTAATTTGAGTTTCCATTTCACGGCCACAAGTTCGGTCAAATAAAGAGTTTCCGCTTGAAGACGCCCACTGCTCCCTTTGTCCACGTCAGGACCCGGTGAAAATATCAAACGTCCTGTAGACAAGAGTCACAAGACCACCACCAACGCAGCAGCAGCAGTAGCACGTCCGGCTGATGTCACTTCCGTAATATATAGGAGTGTTCTCTGTGTGGGAGGGGCTCGTTTACCGCACCTATATTTTGTAAGCCTTCTGTCACAGCACGTAGGACGCGCAAGAACTAGAGGGAGCAAATAGCCGAATAGGCGAGCTTAGGCAAATGAGACATGCTTTCAACGCATGAATAAACACAGATATATCATAGAAGAACATCCATATTGGCAGGCATTGCTTTTAAAAGCTTGAGATCGAAGAGCGGGATGACTTTTAATTTTTTTTGTGTGTTAACGTCTTGAGTGCACGCTAGATGGTGTCGCAATTTTGCGAGTCGTTCGGTGGTGATTTTCGCGAAATATCGGCGCGGGATTGAGGTAAGCCAGGCATAAAACAGGCTAATTGGATTCTCCGGGCTCAAGCTCTTACGTTTTCGTTAAATCCGCGCCGTCTGGAGACAGTTTTGTATCTATTATACCGGCAGAAAGAGACCTCCACCCGTTCTATGCCCATTCTGTGGCTATTCTCACGTCTTGACCGGTCAGACTACCGTAGACCAACGCCGTGCGGCGTCCTCTCGTTATTCCTTTGCATCCGTCATTCGTTTCTGTGACAGAACGCTTACAAAGCCCCACAGAGTGACATAGGATAGGGGGAGTGGCAAAAGTACCGGCTCCCGCGTGTGCCTTTTGCGATGAACTGCCGCGCCGCGCCGCGATGCTGCTGCGCCGTACCCGGAGGATCTGTGTGCTTTCTGAGCTCGGGAAGCGCGTAGAAAGCCGGGGGTGTCTGCTATGCGCTGTATTTCAACACAAGATATTTGCAGTCCCCTTAACTTTAATAATGCGGTGCGGAATGGAGCTTCGCATCTTTAAGCGTAGTGTTAGTGCAGGGGAAACAAGAGAATGCAAAAACTCGCGTCAAGCGGCATCAACGTGGCCAAGTCCCGGTGACAGAGATCGAGAACGTTGGAGCGTGCATAAAAACGCGCGAAATGGACGGACGGACGGACGGACGGAAGAAACTTTATTCAAAAAAGCACCTGCAGTTGCCGGCCAGGGCCTCAAGGCCACCCGGGCATTAATGAACGAGCAGAAGTAAAGAACAAGAAAAACTTATTCGCATGGGTACTCGCACAGTGTCATTACGCATGCAAGATAATAATAACAATAAAAAAAGTAAATTACACGAGCAGTCCGCTCAAATACTTGTGCGGAATGACCACTTATTTCACCACTACGAACGTTTTACTTATCGGTCCACAACAATTTTCCGCCCATTGTACACCCCTTTATTCGACAATTTGTTAGCCTCTACTAGAACTTTAATATGGACAAAGCACATCGGGAAGACGGTAATGGAAACAAAACAAAGTGTAGAGATGGTCAGACGACCACAATACTGTCTCTCTCTTTCTCTGGATGTGGTACTAGGACATGTCTTTGACAAATGATAGTGGGCGATGGGGAACATGCGGGTCCTACTTAATCATGCGTGTACACTAAAGGTATGGATGTCCACGGTCACAAATTAACCTACAGTATATCGAAGTCTACCAAAAGGATTACTAAACTCAGAGATAAAGCCTCAAAGGCTTCCTTGGGAGAGCAAGAACAAGCAAAACCTGTGATATTATTATTAGGAAGTATGCGGCCAACTGAGGTGTGGGTGTTGCTCACGAAATATAAACCTTGCATTCAAAGTCTTGATACCTTTGTAACCTTTCACATTTCCCCGCTTTACTTATATACTATTGATAGAAAACTGACAAACCGACCACAATAGTTATGGCCCCAAACGATTATCTCAAAACAAGACTAAGCAGATCTGCTGGTAATGCTCGTCACAGCCGTGACGCACGCTACCTCCGTGCCTCGCTGTGACGCAGAGCCAACTGAAGGAGAAATAAAACGTCATTGCTTAGTCACTTAAGTACGAATATGTTCGGCAGAAAAGGGAATATTCTACGTTAGGCACAATGTACACACTTTACTAGTGACCGAAATTTGCGAGTGATTAAAAGGAGGATGTTTATCACTAAGCCTTCGATGTGGGATTTAGTTGCCCATCTTTGACGTAAAACAAGAGAAAATAATTTGGCAAAATGAACTAAAAAAATTGAGTGGAATAGCACAAATAATCTTCGAGTGAAGGCGAACTTACATGACTTTAATTTATTCGGTAATCAAATTGATTATACTTTCTCGGGGTCGTAACGGGGACGAAGGCAGTAGTCATCTTGCTTAAGAATTAATTATTTATTTTTTGGCGAACCTGTGCCCGGAAAAAAACGAATGAGGCAAGGTACAAGTAATTTACGCTGTACAGTGATAGCGGCAAACAAGGCTTTGGCCGTCGGTAATCTTATAATTGACGGAGTGCGTCGTCTTTTACAAGTAGCCACCGAACCTTCCAGCGTTATCGCTTGTGCTCGCGTAAGATCTCGAATAAGTTTGATTATTTGCGTCCTGCAGCAATCTTAACAAATTGTTCTACAGGAATCGCAAAGCTTCTATAACACCGCGGCATGGTCGGTGCCCTAGCGTTGTTAACAGTCTTATAACGTGAATCCCGAATAGATAAAAAGAAACCCGGGCGGGAATATTATGTATAGCCTTTGTAAATTAATCTCCCGCAAGGAAAGATCTGGCTATGACAGTTCCAGTTTGGTCCGTTAACATCACTGAGGTTTATAAATAAAGACACGCTTCCACCGTTGAAATGAGAACACACTAAGGCACTGCGAACAGTTTATTAGAAATATCGCGAACACAGCTAGCATGCGTGCTGTCCAGCTTATCATTACAGTAAGCGTGAACGCTGACTGAAGTGGTAGATTCGGCCTCCACACCTCCAATACTCAAGACTGCTTGCTTCCTGGCAACTTATGATTACAAAGTGAGCTGTCGTTGCGCCAAATGACGGTTGCGCAGCTGGCTCCTTCCACGTAGCACCTGACAGAATATTTTGCCGAAAGGCGCTCTTCAGTTATGTGCAAGCGATAGTGATGGTCTGAAACACGGTACAGCATATATAGCACTGAACAGGTATGTACAGTGCACTGATGCTTCAATACTATAAAATATAACAAGTATGTAATTTACATAGGGAGACTAGACGCTAATAATTCACCTACGTTCGCGTCTAACTTCTTGAATATGAAAACATTATTAAAAAATCACGCCATATCCACGAAGTGAATGATGATGAGTGGGCGAAGCTCGATCGTTTTCATCCATGGCAGAAAGAGAATGTGTGGTCTAGAACGCGCTTATACTTCATGGTCATCAGCGTCATCGTCATCGTTATCACGTGTAGTGGGTACATTCCACTATACTGGAACGCGCTTATACTTCATCGTTATCACGTGTAGTGGGTACATTCCACTATACTGCGTCATCGTCATCTTTATCACGTGGACTGGGTACATTCCACTACACGTGGCTACCTACCTACCTACCTACTAGTACTACTACACAGGAGGGACAGACCAACACGCTAAGGAGCTTCGCCCCTAAAAATCACAGTTTCGCCACTAGGCCGAAGCAATGAATGCGATAGCAAAAAATTAGAATGTCAAACGAAGAACGACAAGCAGCTCGATACTTGCAGCGCGCCGCTGCAGCACAAAGAAGGACGCTCGAAAAGAACGCTTAGGTATACACAGGACAAGCGTGAACTAACAACTGTCATAGTTGTTATGTCTTGACATTTGAGCAACGCGCTGGAAGTGTCCACAATGCAACAGCCGACGCTGTTTGATATTTCTTTTTCTGTTAAACTGCGGCACGTGGAATGACCCCTCTGCGTCTCCTGCCACGCGGTGGCGTATGACGCCAAGTGTGCATAGGGACCTTAAGTGTGCCCCGTGTACTTTTTTTTTCTTCTACATCATGAGTTGGTACAGACGGGGGCCACTTTTCCTGAGCATCTCAAGGGCCGTTTTCAATTTGAATGAAATTGTAGGAGCGTTGCGTGAGAGAAAACACGCGCAAGCTCCTCCGAAATCTACGTACCGTGAGCAGTAAATTGTGCATATGAATAGCTCGCCGTTATATCGCCGGCACAAGCATGGCGCGTGGCTGCGTTGGCCAGCGCAGCAGGCTGCGTAGCGAGGGGGTAGCTGGTTCGAATCCCTGGTTCGGGTTATTCGGATTTTTTTCTACTACTTTAATTTTCTTTGTGCCCTTTTATATATATAAATACATATACATGTGCGGCACATGACGGTGACGGCGCCGGCAAAATTCAGCTGAGAGGGTCTATATAATCGCAATAAAATAACACTCTCTCTCCAGCCATAGCGTTATTCTGCCAGCAGCGGTGTGCCACTTTTTATTTAATGTGCAGCTGTCCGCCGCGGTGCTTTCACGGTTACGGTGCTCGGCTGCTGACCCAAAGGTCGAGAATTCGATCCCGGCCACGGCGGCCCCATTTCGATGGAGGGGAAAAGGTAGAGGCCCGTGTACCGTGCAATGTCACTGCACGTTAAAGGTCACTGGATGGTCAGAATTTCCGGAGCGCACCACTACCGCGTCCCTCATTATGATATCAGAGTTTTGGGACGTAAAACCCTAGATATTATACTAATTAATGTGCGGAGTGCTGTCTCCATTGCGAAGGTGCCTCGACAGAACTGCACATTAATTATTGTGCGGTTCTGTCGAGGCGCCTTCACCGTGGAGACAATGAAATTGATGAAGCTTTCGCAATCACAATGAAGACAAGCACCCTCCTTAGTTAGCCAACAGTATCACTTCTGGGGCAGTAGATTGTGCACATGTCGTACTAGTCGAAGATCACCCTGTCATCTCTTATGTGCTTCCCTAGAGCACTCAATCACACTCCATCATTAGTAAGCGCGAGTAGAAGCTGCACGACAGATCGCCCCGGAAAAGCTCACAGGTTATGATGAGATTGTTGAAAAAATTATTTACAAAAGGCTTTCTAATTATTTGGATAAGTTTAAACTATTAACGCCAACACAATTTGGTTTTCGTCGCGGATATTCCACTGACTTACCTTTAATCGCACTTACTGACAATATCAAAGCAGCAATTGACCGGGGTAGATTCGTGGGATCTGTTTTTATCGATTACTCAAAAGCATTTGATTCCCTAAATCACAGCATTCTCTTTTCTAAACTTGACGCTTATGGCATAAGAGGTCCATCGTTGGAGCTTCTGCGCAGTTACCTGCGCGATCGACAGCAACAGGTTTGCATTTCAGGAGTGCTGTCTGACACACAAATAATTAACACTGGTGTTCCACAGGGGTCCATACTAGGACCGCTCTTATTCCTGTTATATATTAATGATTTCCTGAACTGCCTCACTTCCACTTCATGTCGTCTGTACGCGGATGATACCACTGTTTTCACTTCTGATAGCGACATAAATTCACTGACAGACAGATTGAACAATGAACTAAACAATATCAATTGTTGGTGTCAAAAAAATAAGTTGCTGATGAGCCCAAAAAAGACAAAATATATGGTTTTTAGTTCGCACAGTAAACCTCGACCCAATATTGTTCCAGTCTACATAGGATCCCACCCCATACCAGCATCTAACGAATGTTCATTTTTAGGTATTCAACTTGATTCATCTTTGAAATTTAATATTCAGATCAACTTCTTAAAAAAGAAAATTGCATACAGGTGTCAGGGTCCTCTTAAAGGCCAGACACTACTTTCAAAGGCACACTCTTTTGACATTGTACTATGCATTTACCTTCAGTCATGTAAATTATTGTATAGCATCATGGGGCCTCACATATCACTGTCATATAGCCCCTTTGCAACACATCCAAAATAATGCTGTTCGCATTGTCACTTCGGCTCCTTATAATGCTCATGTTACCTCCATTTTCACCGAGTTAAATCTGCTCACAGTAAATAAGCTTATCTCCTACAATCACGGCATCGTCATTTATCGCATGCTTAAGAATCCACATTTACTTTATGTCATTGGTCGAAACAGTCTTGCTAATCCAAATAGTACTAGGTTCTCTTCAAAACATAACATTTTACTTCCGAAGTCACGAAGCAACAACGCAAAAATAACTGTTGGTTTTGCTAGCGTCAAACTATGGAATGATCTACCAGTTCATTTAAAATCTTCACCTACACAGTCATCATACCAACGATCATTAAACACTTATATGGTTTCTTTGTAAAGGCTACCGATTCTTTCTCTCTTGTTAACTTTTTGATTTGTTTTTTTTCATTATTTCTTTGTAAATTCTATCCTTTCAGTGTATTTTTTCTCGTTCGTTTTATGCAATGAAATGTTGTGATACCACATGCTTCTTCATCATTGAAAGCAATATGCAACTTTCGTATATATTTCTGTTTTCGACCGTTGCATATCTAGTTTTGTTCTGTAATTAATAACAAGAGGTCCCGCTACAGTTTTTTAACTATGGGACCTCTTTCTGTATACTTTCTTCTGTTGTGTAATACCTTGAGAAACAATAAACTTGAACTTGAAAGGCTGTGTTGAAGCGCTCTGCCAAGCCGTTGGCTTGGGAATGAGACAAGTATACTTACGATATTCAATGTGAGCAAACTTGGCGACCTTTTGCATTCACTCCCCAGAAAACGCTGCATTGCGATCATTTATGGGATCAGCAGCTGCACAATGAAGAATCTGGCGACATCGACAGCAGTTCCCCAGGGCACACGATTTCTCTCCGAATAGCGAGTTACCTATTCACTTGCAAAGATTATCTATTTCTTTTCTGAGGATAATGTAGAGAATGTGCCGGGAAGATTCATTCGCACTTTCTGAAACGGGGCTGGACGCGGGTACAAAAGCTGGGGAAAACTGGCAGGCTTCACGGGTGAACTTATGCCTCCGACAGACATAGTAGGTTCTGGCACATCACTGAAGGTAAGCATTTGGCTGCGGTCAGCTGTATTTCTGGCGCATGCGCACTTATCTCCTTGGAAAGCCTG
Organism: Rhipicephalus appendiculatus; assembly: GCA_030522465.1. Classification (NCBI taxonomy): domain Eukaryota; kingdom Metazoa; phylum Arthropoda; class Arachnida; order Ixodida; family Ixodidae; genus Rhipicephalus; species Rhipicephalus appendiculatus. Next base: position 18,401 of record JALIZH010026856.1, read on the forward strand.
AGCGACCGCTACGTACGTTCATCGCGGTACGCCTCCAAAACTTCCTCACGCTGTGCCATTGGAACGACGAACATAGGTTGACTTTTCTCGAAATTCTTATTCTACAGCTTATTGTTCCGCACGCAATACAATATCAATCCACGCGTGAGCGGGCGAGGGACGACAATATCAGCTCGTTGAAGATACCGGATTGCAGAAAGTAATCTGAGCTCGAAGGTTGATGGTCACCCATTCGTACAACGTCAAAGAAGCCAAGACGAGAAAATTTTGCTCCGAGTCGGATAACGTCATGGGAATAGGGACACGCGAAAAGTCCAAATATGTATGTTTTTGTCGGAATCGGAAGACGGTAATGTATCTAAGGTCTGTTGTTGAAAATAATGGTAATTGAGACAGTCCATGTAAACTACGGACTTTACATAACAGATGAAGCAGCAGCTTCATCTGCCCAGTGAATACTATTTGTTACTATGGCGGCGCTACCCCCTTTTCGAATGATATTTCCGCTGGACGAAGCGACATCTCAGGAGTGATGCTGAGCGATAATCGCCACCCATCGACACTCCTCATTATAGATCCTATCCGCAGACTGAGAATGCTGCCTTGCTTCTACAGCAGTATGGCGGCCGCTCTCCATATCCGATGGCGGCGGCTAAGTGAAACGGAGCGGAACGGAGCACAAGGCGTCAGTGACCAGGCACCGCGACGTATCATCAGTCATCACCTTGACAGTAGCACCTCCTCCACAATTTTCAGTAACATCAGAGCCGATTTGAAAGACAGCTCCGAAATTACTTGAAAGCGGTGGCAAAGGTGCTAACCCTTTTTGACCTTTTCCTGTATTCAAGATACGTACTATTTATTCCTTGCACATGTGTACAGGTGTGCACTTATGCTAAGCATGTGTATACACATGCGTATACTTATGCGAAGTATAAGTTCTCAGGAATTCCACACAGAGGAAGGAAAGCAACGGCCTTAGTTACAAGCATGTGCGCAAATGGTAGTGGAAAAAATAACCCTGTGAAGTGGCGGAAAACGTACTTTATTTTGCAGGTCGCTGTATATTTTGGAATCGAAATGGAAATCAGCGTGTCGGTTGACTCAGTCAGACGAAGGCGAGCGTTTGCGGTCATAAGGCTCATTTACACTTGCGGCTTGCACCGGTCGCACGACTACCTGCGAGTGTCTATAAATAGCGACTCAAGGTGACCAATGTTCACACCTGCGTGTTGTTTATACCCATCTTCACGCAGAATTCACGCCTGCTCGCACATGCTCCGCATTACCACAGCCCAGTAAAATAAACTGTCGTCCTCTTCCTGCGCATGTGGTCATCTTCCTGCTTTGCGGCCAAACCGGCTTTTCGCGACATTTGTGGCCTGTTGCGGTGCGACTAACTTGGTCCCACGGCCACTGCTAGTTGCAGGTGTGACCGAGCATATCGGGCAATAGACGTCCGTGTTCAGCTCCGAGCACAGGCACTTAGCACACTAATGCTTGATAAAATAAATAGTCCTTAACTTAGTACACTAACGCTTAGTAATATAATATGGCAGATAAGTTGAAATGATAGTTTAACAGTTTCGCCTTTGGGGTGAAAAGTGAAAATTTTATTTTCATCTTCCGGCACTGCTTTTTTGTAGTGATCACTCGCCGTAATAAAAAAGTGAGAGTTTCACCGTATGGGTGACGCGATGAATGCGAAAGCAACAAATTGTAATGTTATACGAAGTGAGGCTGGCAGCTAACTATTTTGGATTCGATATGACGCAAGTGTACAAAACGCTGATGTAAGAGAATACAGCCGCTGAAGGAGCATTTTTCGCACCGTCTCTTCGCGTTGAGAGCGTGGCACATGGAAGGATATACGAGCCGCCCGCTGACAGCTGCCGAGATACTGGGATAACCCGCGTGCCAGCGACGACCGCACTCGTAAAATCAAAGGTCGCACCCCCCCCCCCACCTCACGTCTTCTCATACTCGTTAAAGACGCGCCGGGCATTTCCTCTCTGCTTGAGCATTCCACGGCCGGTCTAACAGGCGGGGCAACCTTATCGCATGCGCCTCTTAGGGACGGAAATGGGCCGGCTCGTTTGATCTCCGCTTCAGCAACGTTCGCCGCCCCCGCTCGCGCGCTACTGCCAGCGGTAGAACTTACAATGCGCTGGGGGATATTATCATTTTGGACTTTATACGGGACATGACGGCGACGGCAAAATCCATCGAGACTCTCCCTGTAATTGCTATCGCAATAAAAATAAACCACCTAGTTAGCTATCAGAAAAAGCAAACGTTAAGATATGTGCATCAAATAAGGTAAAAAAAAAAACACTTTAGGCTCTTGTGGAACACGTTGCGCAGTCACAGCTCAAGCGTCTCCAGCGGCCTTCTAGGAGCCGGTTGTAAACGTTTTACGGCGCTTACAGCAAGTAACACGCATATATAAAATGTATTTTCATGTGCACACATTAATAGACATTCAGCTGTGCTGTGCGAGCGGAAAAGCACGTTGAGATGTATATCCGGTTTGACACTATAGCACCCAATTCGAATAGGGATGTTTCTACGTCAACGGCGTGGACAGGTGTACGTGTGGATGCACGTGTCATATAATCGATTATTTTCCTGGTACGTGGTAGGATTCATGATTCGTTACTGTTTTCCTTTCCTTCTCTCCATGGTTTGATTCAGTTCGAAGTTGAATACATGATTAGTTACTTACAAAGTTTTAGTGGCGCTCCAAGATATTCCCAGGAATGGTGAGGAAAAGAAACACCAATTTGGAAACGACTTCTCTCAGATTTCATATATCCTCTGAAGGACAGACAACTAGCAGGATTTCAGAAATCATGGTGATAACCGCACCATTATATTTATTTTGCTGCAGGTTTTCTCTTGCACTACAGTGAAACCTCGGTCATAAGAATCTCGCGGGGTCACCAAAAATATTCGTACCATCCCGAATTCGTATCACCAGAAAATATGGAAAATTAGCATGCAACAAAAAAAAAGGCTAGCGTGTGCTTTCATTTATCGTAATCTCATGAAGAGCTCTGAATAATTACCAGTCAAGTCTTTAGACGTCAGCGATCATACCTGCACTCGTAAATATATGGCCCGTGCGTGCGTGTAAATAATGAACGAGGTGTGTTGTGATCCGTGACAGCTAGTAGCCCCTTCGTAATCTTAGTACGCTTTTTTGCAAGATTCTAGAGTACTGCGGCGAAGGCGTCTTAAGGAGCCCTTGCACACGATAGATGAAGGGCAGAAAATTTGAGAGCCACTGCCCTTTGCGGTGAGTATTTTGGTGGGTGTACAAGTTGTGCATGAAATTGTTCACCCACCAACTAGCGTAAATTTCTGCATTGAACAGTATTTTCTTATTGTGGTCAAACAGTTGGCAGGTGTTCACGTCTTCAGCAATTGTGCATGATGACGTTATGAGGCCTAGCTCGTTTGCCAACACCATCCGCTTCCTCTTACGGTCCTCGTCCACATTTCATGGGTTGTGTCATTAGCGAGGACGTGACTTGCATCGTCGTGGCAGCCACGTGTAAGCACACTACAGCGACAGCCGCACGCGTTCCCATCTAAAAAAAAAGGAAAAAAGAGCGCAACGTCGACGCCATCTGCAACCTGACGCGCAGACAGAGGAATGTGCATTAGGCCCTGCAAGATTCGCGCGCACAATGTCGGAGGCTACGACGCGTCACTGAAGGTTTCTTTTGGCGACCTGGCGGAGGAGCGTGTATGCCCGCGCCCGGGTTCCAGCATCCGCGCGTGCTTCTCGCGACTTCCGCGACAGCAAGGGTAGCACCTGTTCGTACCTGCGCGGTAGCGCTCGTTCATAACGTCGTGGGCTGAAAATCGGTTCGTAACAACCGCACGCCATTATATGGCAGGCCAATGGGCCTCGGCCGGGACCAAAGAAAACTTCGTATCACCCCGAAATCCGTAAGAGCCGTGATCCTATCACCAAGGTTTCCTTGTACTTGTTCCTGATTTCTTTTCACCTCACAGCAAATCAGAGGGCATCGACCTTCACATAAATAAATCGCCGGTGACATTGCATTTTTAGGTTTAAAAATGCCCAGCTCGAAGCAATTGTGAAGGAACTGCCTCCTTAGATAGCTGCTAAACAGGGGTTTGAAATTATCGAAATGTTGCTGGAACCCGTATAAACGATGTGAACAATACTCTCACCCGTATGTCTTGCGGCCTAGAGGCATGGAAACATGCGCGTGATCACCGAGGTTCACGGCCAACGGCTCACTATCATTGATGATGGCGAAAGACCACAGTTATTTTTCAAAACATATTCTTTGTCATATTTGTACATTTCGCGCTCATTAAGATCAGAAGAGCTTGTGTGGGGGCTAGTTGGAACATACTGTAGGAAAAGACAGCGTTTTTATAACTTAATATACCAGACACTTTTTTGTGCTTCGAGCAAGTAACCGTTAAGTGCTGCTTCTCTGACCTTAAATATAGATTATAGCAGATAGCCAAAAAAAAAAAATTTCGTTCACTCTTCCCTAGCAACTTCGCAAGATAGTTGGTCTTCCATCTTCATTATTCACCTCCTTTGCATGACTCCTCCCTTCCGGTTAGTTATGTTCAGGCTTGGCTGTCCTCTTCTAATTAGTGTCTAAAAGCTAGATGGTGGATTGTGAAGCTCCTGGACACCAGTAAGGCCACTCTTGGGGCTTCCGCCCCGCCACTAGCGCTTTCGAAAGAACACGGATTGGCCTCCCTGGTGCCCTATCAGACCACCACCTCCCACATGCAGCTCGAACTTTAACCGTGGCCCTCACATTCTAGAAGATGTGGAATAACTGAACACCGTGGCGCTCAGACTAGGAAACCAGCGGAATGTTCTAGGAATCACTCGATCGCAAGGAGCAGCCAGTGGGAACTGAACCTTGGAACGTCCAATGCAAAGAGACTTTGAAGCGAAGCTGGACTAGTAAATTATGTAACACCTTCAAAGCGCCAAAAAACAAGGACATACGGAAAATAGTGGACACAACGAGCGCTAACTTGAAACTGAATTTATTACAAAACAGAGTGAAAAAAAAGAAAACCACATTAGAAGGCGCGCATGCGCGCACACTTGCGCAGACGGCTGACAAAGCCCACAAAAAAAAAAAGTCACTTTGGTATGACGCCAGACTTCCTGCAGCAGATTATATTCACTTTCCAGCAGATCCTGTTTCACGAGGAGGTAGATAGCCAAATGAATTCAACAGAGAAGTAGGCCAAGGAAACCCAATGAAACACTATATGTTATTTCTAAATATATTGTAGTAATCATTACGCAAATTGATACAACGCAAAGTGGACGAAAAAACCACCAATTCTGTCAGTGGCATCGGAGCCAACAACCGTAGAATTACAAGGTTGCGGGCAAGTACAATGTACCGATGAAATACTAGTGAATGCAGGATAACTCGTAACCTGAAGAGAATAACAGCCCACCAAAACTGTGACACAGCAAAAGCACGAGAGTTTACCATCGATAACAATTTCTACCCGCCGCGGTGGCCTAGTGGTTATGGTGCTGGACTGCTGACACGCAGGTCACGGGATCGAATCCCGGCCGCGGCAGCCGCATTTTCGATGGAGGCAAAAATGCCTGAGGCCCGCGTACTTAGATTTAGGTTCATGTTAAAGAATCCCCGGTGGTCAAAATTTCCGGAGCCCTTCACTAGGGCGTCTCTATAATCATATCAATAAACCCCTGCAATTATTAATATTATTTATAGATTAGAAGTCCTAAACTTTAAAAGACGGAAACGCCGACATAAAGAATGAACGAAGCCTTTAATAGACGTATTTTGGAAGCACCAGTTGAAGTAGTAGTAAAGCACCTGGGCATGAAGCAATCAAACCATCCTACTTCCGGAAATACTTAGAATAGAAACGACCATAGATGAAAATGGTTAAGACAAGATCAAAACTATCAGTGTCACCAGTTTGCCAAGCTTGGTGACGTGCAGGGAACAAATCTTCAGCTTTAAGTGCGAAAAAAAAATACTGACACAGAGGGAATGAACAAAACCGTTACTTGACAGGTCTCCATTACAATTCACATTGTTGATAAAGCACCAAGTCAGGAAGTCATCACATTCTCACAAACAAGGAAAGACTTTGTAGAGAAACAACTACAGCAGATGAAAGTAACTTACCCTGAAAATCCCAGCGCCATTGCACACTGTGAAGTTTGGTGGCCTGCGGAACTAACTACGCCAAATTTTCTTTCAGATCTTTATAAGTGATACGGAAATGTGCAGGTTACACGACAAGCGAGGAAAGCGACGAACTTGCGCTAAAAACCTCGGTGTCGTTGCGCTCGGTAAAGTTGTTTAAGGGCTGCTTAAGTGGGGAGCTTAAACGACAACAGATAATAGTGAATAATTCAAATTTAAAAAGTCGCAGTGGCATTCTACTGTGTAATGTTTGTTTACCTGTGGAGCTGAATAACGCAAAATCTATTTTGAGAGTTGTTTAAGAGTTGCGTAAGTCGACAGTTTTATTGCCGATTGGTGTCTTCTCAAAGACGCTGCTTTCAGACGGAACCAACGTCTTATATTTTGAGTTCTTTAAGATTTTGAGCAGCCCCTCAAAAGTCACATCTCACAATGCACGTTTGACATAACATTTTTCAAAAACAAGTACTTTTTATAATTTGCAGTATAATTCACGTCGGCTGTATATATCGCACTGCGGGACGCTTTTCTCCCACACCACGAAAGCCAACGAAGGTTTCTTAGAATGTGTTCTCTTTTCAGAATTGTTTTGCACTATGATACCAACAATAATATCCTAGCGGGCTGGGTGCGTTCACACAGTCCATCAGTTGAGACAAAGGATGCTTATAGTTTACGGTGGCCGTATATTCTACGCAGACTTGCCTTCGCAGTAAATAAACGTATCTAGCCCCACGACGTTCATAAGCGCAACGAAGGACATTAAAAATGTTGGGGCAACGGAAATACGACTCAGGCCACTATAATATGTGTATTTTTCAGTTCAAACCCACGTCGAAAAGAATTAATTGCGGAATTTTTAGAGTATTATTGTGTTTCGCGTCTCGTTGTGATGCGTACATTTACAATCAGCATCATTGTCATATCACGAGAAAAAAATGGAGGGTGGGGAACACTCGAGCTTCGCCTTGAAGAGACGTCATAGCTTGATGGGGCCGTGTTCACAAGATCTTGTGATTCCCTAGCCAGAATTGTCTTTTTGGTGGACCCCCTCAACCGTGCTGCAAAGAAAAAGAGCGTAATTGATCGCTTTAAGCTCGGAGAATGCCTACTGCAAGTACAGTTGGATGCGCCCACGACACCATAATTCATCATTTCGCGAGTTCGCGATGTGCTCGATACACTTTCGTAAACAATACATCCAATCACGCCGGTTCTCATTATAATGGTGCTCCCGCTAATTAGGTTAATTAAATATGTCTGGGTGCTTTGTAATGAATGGGCCTTTAAACTGTTCACTCGTTGCGAAGTTCTTATCGTGTGACGCGTGGCGCATTTCAGCGCTGCTGTCACGCAACATTGGGTTAATGCGACTTCTTGCACTAGATGTTCCATATGTAGGGTCTTTTTCCGAAAGCATTGTGATTGCTCTGTGGTATACCACCTGCTTGTCACGCAGAAGCCTTGCATTCTATTCTGCTCGGACCTATTACCTTTCTTATTTGCCTCGATGCTAATTTCTCGCTCAAGGGCAGAGATGTCAACGCCGACTGGAAAATTTCTGCAAAAGCAGCTTTTTAACTAATGCCACTCGGGCAACTCGAACAAATGGAACAAAAGGACCCACGTGAGGTATTTCGTGTGTTCTGCTACAGCATGGCTGGAGCGAGCCGCTCTTGCTTAGCTGCACTTTAGAAGAGCGATGCCCCCTGTGCGCCTAATGGTGCTGGAACGTGAGCGCATCACTTTAGGACAGTGTATGTTCATTGAATGCTTTGTTTAAAGTGTATCTTCTGAGATCTGTGCTATACGTATATTGTCTTCGAAGGACGTTTGAATTTGACATTGCGCGTTTGTTTATTAGCTTTGCTGTGCACGGCTCCCTACTTCAGGCATGAATAAAAGTGACGGTCACCTCAAAGATTTTTAGAAAAAATGCTATGACAGTCATGTCCCTGTCGTTTTCGTAAACGAACTCTACGCTGAGGCGGAAAACCTTTGCTGCACCTAAAAGTACATTGAAATGTGTAGTTAAAAAGTACTCCTTAGTGACGTTTTAAGTTTTTAATTATTATCTTGAGGGTAGATGTTCACATGGGAAGCTTGTAGAACGTGAAAATTTATGGTTTCCTCATTTTTCAGGTCATCCAAAACACGCGTAGTTTGAAATATTAATCAACCGAATTAAAGGGGCCCATCCCGGTGATATCGAAATTGAGAGCGTCGGATGCGCAAGGAAATGCCGCTGCTGTGTCACGTAAGCCCGGCAGCTCACGTCACGCACTTTGAAAGAACATGACGCGGCAGAATCTGGGCAGGAAAAAAACCGCCAGGCCTGCGCGGAACGCGCAGCCCAGTCACAGCGAAAGCTGGAAGAGCGGCCTTTCTAGAGCCTTTATCTCTCTTGGGGGGCAGTCCTCAAAGCACACTTACATTGCACCCATTACGCCATAAGTCATCATAATTTTTGTGTAGTGGGGAAACGTCCACTATACCATTATTCGTCTTTCTTCGGAAAAGTGCGGTACCCACTACACACTTGTAACGCATTATGTGCACTTTGTTGATGCTGTGGCTGACGACGATGAAGAATTATGCCTGAAGCTTTTGTAATGGGTTGGAGCATTGAACGACCCACTCGTTACGCAATTCTCATTGTGTGATGCCTGGTTGTTACTTTACAGTTCTAAAACGCTTTACAACACATGTTAACGTGATTCGTTACCCGACATGAAGCTTGCATGGGGTCAGTTTGCAAAGCAGTTTCAAACGCCGGTGTAGCTCAGTGGTAGAGTGCTGGACTGCCACGCAGAGGACCCAGGTTCGATTCCCACTCTGGCATTTTTTTTGCCTTATTTCGTGCGATAGCGGTTACGGAAAACTGCGACGTAAAGGCGGCCCTTGTTGTGATCTCATAACATCTTTCGCTGTAAAACAGCAAGTGATCCCAAATATACAGTTCGACCACTTATTTTATGGGTCCAAACCAGCAACTCGGAATGAAATGCTGCTCTTGCGAGAGATTCGCTAGCTCACGACCACCTAAACAATTTGGGAGCACTAAGCGGTGGAAGTCGAAAAGAAAAGAAGAACACAAATTTTACAGGACAACATAATATCTATAGTATATGTAATCAATAATGAAAAAAAAAACATTCATTTGAGATTACGAAATCAGAAATCTGAGCGCAGCGTGGTGTTGGGGCAAGGCCATTTTTGCTAAAAGATTGAGGAAATATACATTTGTAGAGAAATTACAGTTTAGGCAACGCCATTGTGCTAACTCGCATCAATAGTCACTAATATATCTTTTCAAATGCAGATGTGACGACTGCGGCCATGTACATTCGTGGAAATCTTCCCAATGATACTTGGCCCCCAGACTATTGCGTACATCATTTCTTGATGTACTGCTACAACACAACGATTTACAAGCCATATAACCAGAACTGCTCGCTGAGTGAAGAGGAGTCGAATGAACAGGAGGGACCAACACAAAATATGAAGGAATAGGCTAAGAATAATAAACGACTTATGCGATTCTGCAACGCATAACCGTGGTTATTTTTTGCTTTCTTGCTGTTCCCGTCCCCCAATAAAAAATTGGCCGCGTATCTGCGTGCTTCGCTGCAAATGTCATCGAAAGACGATAGTCTTCTCCCGGTCGTACTATATGAGTCCTGGTCTCATCCGCGGCCACCTGTGATGCTGTTCTCGACCATTTCCGTCCTGGCATGACCAAGCGTCTTCTCGCCGCAAGCGCGGTGTTTTTGGCACCGTGTAAAAAACTGAGAAGTCGCGCAGAGCGACCACGAAAAAGAGATTCTCTTGTTTGCAGCGACGGGGGCAGACTGCGCCAGCTATCGAGCGTCGGATGAAACACGCGGCACTTCGCGCGACCTCGGAGATAGACGACGGCTCTTCGCTTTTGCGAGGCAGCCCGCATTTTCAGCGCACCCTAACAAACACTAGGGTCTTTAGAAATAAGTATCTATGTATTTTCTATAAAAGAACACACCACGTAATGCTTCCGTATTGTTGTTGCGCCTCAGATATGCGTAATATTTGCTTTTTGATCGACAATGTTCACAAGTATGCACGCAAACGACTGTTTAAGTTGGCTGGGCGTTCAGAAAGTAGTTAAACTTTGGCCGAACAGCTGAATCGGGTTACGGACAGACAGACAGACAGACAGACCGACCGACCGACCGATCAAAATTTCTGCGTATAGTAATTCAATTCGTTGATATACTGCTCGAAAAAAATCATTTGGGAAGGAAGGAAGGAAAATAACTTTATTGTGTCCTGCAGAACGCGACTGGGTCGCACCCGGCTCAGTCCCACGTAGGGACCGGCAAGCCGAGCCTGCCGGCCACCTCGCGGGCCCGCTGGACAGCCGTGAGCTGATCATTGGGAGCGGGGCTGCGTAGAAGCGTCTCCCACTCCTCCAAGGGGAGGAGTGGGATACTCTGAAAAATCATGCTGGGGGAGCCAGACCAGAGCGGAAGAAAAAGTTGGAGGGCGCTCGAGCTTCGCCTTCAAAAGTGGAATGAAATAGCGGTCGGGCCTCATTTCATTCGCCTTCTCATTCGGCTACGTGCTTCGGTTGACCTATAAACCATGGCCCGAGGAAAGGAACGCCTGAGAGCGTAACATTCGCCGTTTTAAACTCTCATAAAATGCCTGCTGTTAGTACAGTTGCGAAATTCCTCCTGTGCGATAATTCGTCGTTCTGCGAATAAGTAAAGTGCTCTCTAAGCGCAAGATGGTGGTCTTCGGGGCCAGTTGATGCAACATATTGCAAAGAAAATGTGATCGAGAAAAAAGCAAGAACGGAAATATTTTGACAGGACTGACTCTAAACTTACAATAAAGTTGTGAACTAAGCGTCGGTCCTGTGAATCTCCTTCCGTTCTTGTTGTCTTCCGTCTCATATTTTTTTTACAATGCCAACTACGCGTCCATAGCATTGCGCCCACCCACGCAGCTGGAGACTATGTTTATGTGTGGCTGATAATAAAGATCAGTTATGTGGGAGCGCTTTAATCCAGAAACCACTTTTGCAATTCACGTGCTGCGACATCACGCGCGATTCTAAGGTTCTCACACGCAATAATAAACGTTTAATGTGATTCATCGCACACCATGCCGCTGCATAGAGTTTTCCCCCCAAAGTTTTTTTCAACCATTGGCGTAGCTTAGTGTATTTTGGGCTCTTCAA
>JALIZH010026857.1:0-15637 GCA_030522465.1 Rhipicephalus appendiculatus
AGACGTGTTTTGTGTATGCTTTTAGTACCACCGCGCGTGTTTGTTTAGGCCTACTTATTTCCTCGTCACCGGGCGCCACCCACAAAACCGTTACTAATGTTACCACCATTTCAGGTATGCTGCGCCGGAATGTTTGGGAAGCTTCACGATGTTTGTACGCAGTTCTCACACCCGTGCAGAGGGTTCTCCATTAAGGGGAGGGGGGAGGTGCAAGTTTTCGCGGCAATCCCCCTCCCCCCGCCGCTGTGAAGTCCGAAAGAAAGAGAGCTCCGCAAGAGATGCGCAAATGAAGATGAAGCGGTGTTGTCCTCCTCACGAAGGCCTGCCGTTTCCAGGCTTTTCGTGCTAAAGGCGGAATGCTAACAGTTATTTAATGCAGTATCAGGAGTCCTTTTCACCAATACTTTCAAGACATATGCGTAGCCATAACCCAGCGCATTATAAAATGACTTGAAAGGTCCGAAACAGTAAACGCGGGGGCAGATTTGGAGCACCCCTTTAGATGATTGAGGGAGGCGGCCGCCCCTCCCCCCATATCCCCCTCGTGTGCACTCCTAGGGCTGTTCTGATAAATCTGCGCACACGACGCCAGTATCATCGTTTTTATTATGAAGTTAATGCGAGTACCAGCAATAACGCAGGGAATATTTGACCACTCATGTATTAAACAAGATGTTTTTTCACCGATGACTCGATTATCAACGACCGACGACCATGCTCTCGGCCTTCATTGCACTGCGGGTATTACTTGCTTGCACTCCATGTGATGCATGGGCCCGACATGTGTTCGTGCTATAAATACTCCTTTCGTTAACAATTTTGTACTTCACCGTCACAACCACACGACGACATCACAACAGGTCACAACCACGTGACGTAGCCACTATTTGTGCCAAGGGTTTTCAGGCGGAGGTTTGTATACTTTCATTTCGTTCGCACCCCTTTTGTTGCACAAAAAATTATTGAGCCTGCGCTTCATCACATGTGATTGTCTGGTGTGAAGAAAATCATTTCTTTTAGGCTGGTAAATATATCTTTATTGCTTCGAGACATTACACAGCATAGAGCGTGTTATCACCACACTCTCAGCAGGACATTATATCAGGTACTGTAGACTTCTTATCTTCTTCAGGGATGCTAGTTATGGGTTTTCTATTTTCTTCAGCAAGGGGTTTTCGGCATGTTCTGCAAGGATAATGACGCCATAAGACAAATGAAGATTAGACACCGAACAGTTTCAATCTACTTTATTCTCGAAATGAATTGTAATGATGTTATAAAGGAAAGTTCAAAATTACTTCTAAAGAGCCGGCATTGTAATTTTTACTTCCGGGCCGAAGCCCGGGAAAACAGGTGTGACTTCTAGGTACATTGTACCTTTGCGCTTAAGTCACAAAAAACCCAATATCATTTCGAAGGAAGCCGTATATAGACCTTTCAATTGTGCTTCACCAGGCTGTTGATTTTTTACGTGTGACTCAAACTTACATACATAGTCGTTCTTGTTTGTTTGTGTGCTGTTGTATTTCACTTTGATTGAACTGCTTAAAATGAAACCCCTACCACCAAGATTAAATGTGCAACACTTTAGCCGCTAAGGCATCGTAGTGATTAGTTGTGGTTGCCGTACTTCATATGTATAAGATATTTTTAATGCGCCGTAAGCAACACAGTGCTCGGCAGGCTCACGCGTACGCAGAACAAGAACAGCCCTCCTAAAGGTATGTGGTGAACTTATTTTTTTGTATGAAAGATAAAATTTCTCTAGCCTATATATATACAGAATATAAATTCGAATATGTCAATTAACGCGCGAGTGGTATTTGTGCCTGTCAAGTGCCTGATCAATCATTTTTCCACTGTTTCTTAAGCGCATGAGTAATTTATGTAATGTAGACGGAGTATCCTGTATATAGCACGAAAATCTTTATTGAAGGCATCCTGAGAAGTGCCACCAGCAATTTAGATGAACTGTGCATTTAAAACGCTCAAACGCATTAACAATGTGCGTGAAAACCGCTACTCCATGAGCGCACTTTATATTTGAAGTATCGTGGGTGACACCCGAAATTTCTGCCGCTATTTTTCTAAGCCCGCCTGTGGTTTACTAAAAAATGCGAACCACTGATTTGCACTTCGACTGTTTCTATCTATCTATCTATCTATCTATCTATCTATCTATCTATCTATCTATCTATCTATCTATCTATCTATCTATCTATCTATCTATCTATCTATCTATCTATCTATCTATCTATCTATCTATCTATCTATCTATCTATCTATCTATCTATCTATCCGCCAACGTTTGTACTCTGTCGTGGCCGTCTCCTTAACATAGTATATACCACCAATATAATCATCAAAGGGCATTCGTGTTTGACGAACACAATAAACAAGTCACGACAACAATGACTTGACATACTTGTCGCATACGTCGTGACACCCTTTCCCTGTGTGACGTGTTATACATATTGCCACGCGCGTTTCTTATTTTCATTCTTGTTGTACTCGGTTTTCGCCCACAAAGACTGTCCGCATGCCCAGCGCAAACCGCGGCTGAATGTTCTAGAAGCTTCACGATTATTGTAGATCGTTGTGTAAAGATTGCGCGCAAGACGCGAACACTCTAGCTTATTCCAGAGCTTGCACGACGACCAGTGATAAGGCTAGAATGTTCGACGCGTGATGTATAAAAGCCGGTGCGTTCCAGCGATGATCAGATTATCGACGGCCGACTCTCTGTTCGCCGCTCTCAGTGCAGCGTGTATTGCTGTAGTCTGACCTTCAGTTTCGCGGCCACAAGTTCGGCCAAAATAAAGAGTTTCTTCTTTAACTCGCCGACTGTTGCCTTCGTCGACGTCACGACCACGTAACAATATCCGCTTACCACGGCCTATGGAATATGGGCACGTGTCACAGGTGATTCACAGTCTCTATCAACACAAGAATGATAGGAATCAACTTTTGAAATCTTAACAGGACACTTTTATAGAGACCATGTAGCATAAAATCCGGTGCCGACGTCGGTGGTGTTATCTGTGAGCGAAAAGGTCGACGGTCGCAAAGAATACAAATCACAGTTTGTGTAGGAATGTAACCCGTATATTCTGCGTGGCTGTCAAGTATTCTACCACATAGTCACGCCAGTGCTTGTAATTGCTTAGGAAAAACACCTTATGCAGCCGTCATGTTAGGGCAACGTAAGTTGTGGTTGCAGGGCAGCCTATCCGTTAGGAATGTAAGAAACATACCGTACGCACTCCTGTTACTCGGCAAGACACAGTAAAGCTTTGCTGGACCACGGTGAAATATGCCAATGACGACTACTTACAATATTCACATCATGTCAACGTACCTTGTCGTTCGTTTAGACAAATGTGACGTTTGTACTCTAACGTAAGTGCCGACATTACGTCGAACCATAACTTACTCTCTAGACGCCAATGCAGGGGACGTGCCTCGTAAGACCTAGATATGCCCAGGGCTGCTTTATTTACGCAAACTCGATCCACCACGCAATGCTTCGCTCTAAGCAATGAAAAAAAAGCGACATAGGCAGTATCTTTGTGACTACTTAGCACGGAATCTTTTCCGAGAATGCTTGGGATCTGCCGTATTTTGTTTCTTTTCTAGAATTACCACGGATCATTAGTTACACAATCATGACAACTTCTTCAGAAGAACAAGGTTGCTGCGAATTTTTCTTGCTTTACTTTCATTTTTCTTCTTAGCTTCTATATGAGAAATACTTATGATCTTTCTCGATCGTTCTATTGGTACCCTAAATATTACCAGGTGCAGTTTTTTTTTTCATTTATGCAAAAAAAGGGGGCACATAGACTCAAAATATAATTGTGTCTTATGCGCACTGTATGAATTGAAAATAGCCTACTTTTTTTTAAGCACCTCATTATAACACTACTGATTTGAGCAGATTCCGGTTAAAATATATAATCCGGTGTGCGTTACATTTTGGAAGGACTGCACTCTTTGTCGCAGTCTTTTGCTTTAAATTTGCTTGGCTTGGGTAACACATTCAAACATTGTCTTTTTAGGCTCACAAACAATGAAGTCGCATTTACCGAAAAGACATCGTGAGACTATGGTACTGCAGTCTGTATTGCATTTCGTGTCGCACTGCGGTTTTATACACACAATTGTTTAATGTTCTCTTTAGAGTTTCTACCTAGGCTTTCAAAATATAGCCAAATTATATTTCAACGATCAACAATAAGGCATATGAATGTTATTCCAAAAGTGATTTATCCTTGGAGTTTGCTTCGTGGGCTCTCGTTGATGTTTACATAAAATTGACACACAGGAAAAAAAAATACCATAGGTATGCAAACGTTTTATTGTCGACATATCAAAAGATTGCTCTACACATACATGCATGTTTCCACGAACACAAATACGGAAAAGAGTTAAGAGGGATAGTATATGTCGTATCAGACCAGTGTTCGCACCGAATATTGTCGGCCTACGTCACGTTGCTCTAAAATCCGGAGAACGAGCTTTTCGCTTAGCAACCTGCTGCTATTCTTTCGAGATTCTTCTGATCACTTTGACCGTACCAGCAGGGCCTCCAAAGACTATTTGCGGAGCTTGAAACCATCGTTGAACTAAATGGCACAGCCGAACAGTCTTGAACTTATACAATGCTGCGACATCCGCAGGCACTCGCGCATCTTCGCTCACTATATTAACCGCGAAGAACTACTTGACGAAGAGAAAATATTTTCACCGTTTCTACCTATTTAACTATCTAGCCACCTAATCCTGGGAGCTCTTATAGCCATCTTCTTACCTCTTTATGTATCGACATTGTCATGTGCTATGAAACGTACAGTGCTGTGAAACAGTAATTCACTGTTACGTCAAAAACCATTACATTCTTTCGTGGCCCTCTCAGATGCCACGAACGAAACTAATGTACAGTTTTTCTAAACGAGACTGCGTCTTCTTCAATTAGGCGGGGTTGATGTGGCAGGTAAGTCTTTTCTAACCTGTATAGTGTTTTAAAATGTCGCTGTACTTTCTGGAAACGTCAGCCTTGTTCCTTAGCACGTCCCGTGAGAAGTGTTGCTAAACATGTGCTCAACCGGAAGCATTGGCTGCCTCATTTCCCAGCAGGGACACGTGTCCCGGAGTCCACATGATGTATATATCTAGTAGGTGCTTTCTCTGTCGTTGTTGTAAGAACGCGAGAAACCCCCCCGCCCCTTTCTGAAAATTTCGGCAAGCTGCTTGAGCATCAGTGAGCATTATTTCCGCCCCCGCCCCGGCCCCCTCGCTTTTTGTAGGCTGGCTGAGATTGCCAGGGATATTTCTGTTTCCTCCACCGTATCTTTTTTTTCTTTTCTTACGATGCCAGCTCCCGTTCTCTCTTTACCATTGCGGACAACGACGCTGATAGCACGGGCTGGAATATCTGCCTCGTAGGATCGTTATATCGCATGTGAGGGTTTTAGCCGTCGGTTTTACAGAGCTTCGCTATTCTGGCTTTTTATTCCGCTACATGGTCAGCTAAATGCATATTAGTTTGAAAGCGGGCTACAAAGATGTACTTTTGAATCGTCTCTGGGATATTGGTTTGCTCGTCAGACAGTTCAATAGCTTCAGCGTGTCCAGATATTCGGAGTCCAATTCCCCGGCCTATTTCAGCAAGCGAGGGGCACTCGAGTTGGTAAACTTTGTTTGCATCGACCAACTCCATCTAGATTTTTTGGGGGGAGGGGGGGGAAGGGGAGGAAGAATGGGCTAAGCGGAGGAGTCGTTGCGTGGTGGCACGCTCTGAGATCTCTACGACAATCCTGATGGTGTTTATTATGAAGGTGTTCAGTTTGACGATTTCTGTATTATTGACGTTTAAGTTAGTGGTGTCATAGGTGGCTCTGCTTATACTTAGGGCTTGGATCATTTTGAATGCGTTTTGCTCTTTTACGCAGTGTCTTGTGGTTCACCCCTGTCTAGCCGATTGTGCGATTTGCATTATGGTAAATTGTAGTTTGGGTAAGATAGATAATCCCCACCCGGGCTTTCATAGGTGTAGATCTAGGGTTCTCAGCGACTCTAGTTACGTGATTGATTCAGGCAGAGCTCGGTTCTGGGATTTCACCAGTTGATTGTCGTCGTTTGGTACTAGCTTCTAGAATGCAAAGCCCATATTTTTCTGGTGTGCAGGAGAGCCCCCCAGCCTTCAGGTAGAATTCCTTTGGTAAACCGCCTCTTGAGGTGCAACCTCTCGAGTTCCTTGGGAGTCGCCGGTTGTCGAGATCACGGAAATTAACAAAAATATCGGAAGGAGATATTCTTGGTGCGAGCCGAGCCACGTGTTTGACACCCTTGCTCTAGAACTCTCAGACGGACTGGGCGGTGCTGCTTCTGCTGTACCCTTTTGTCCTTCGTTTACGATGAAGTAGAGACGACGGTATGGCCACGTCAGTGCATCAGGTAATGACAGTATTGAAGCACGCCTACTTATAGTTTTACCAACGGGTAACTGCGGTGTAAAATATCAGTCATTTTAAGTAATACACTGACTGGTTTTGGGAATGGGTCACCTGATTGCAGGTTTCATCCTTGCACGTTCAAGCCCCTTTTTTTCTTTTTTTTTTTAGTGCGGCATCTGAAGTGAGAGTTATGGGGTCCACTTCTACTTGCAGTGTTAGAAATTACTATACTCCTAAATTCATAGTGTAACTTCAAATGTTTACACAATGTGTAGACGTGAAGTTAATGAAACGGAATGAGTAACCACAAGATGCAACAAATGAAAAAATTCGCAACCATCGAAGAAGGTGTCTTTTTTATGGCAAAGAAATAATAATATCATGCAGACTTACTCAAGTTTGTTGACGACGTTGGTGAAGTTTTGCGGCGTAAGAGCCGAAAAGAAATCAATGGGTGCGGCGCCACACCTAGAAACAGAAGGGTCATAATATTACATATATTTCGCTTGGGAAATGGTAAGTTCATTTCTTGGTCAGGGTCTCATTTTCAATATTTTGTTTTACTTATGTAAGTACATCCTTAAATTTCCTGCTATATTTGACATCCACAAGTACAAGAAGTGCGATGTACTTCATTTTTTCTATAACATTGTAGGTGCTTGCCCCAGTGAACACTGACATCGCGCTAGTAGACATTGGCTAGGAAATACAATCTGGATGTGGTTTTAGTAAGGTACATATCAGCGAGTAAACGCATACACTTGACGCATGGTTCTGTCTTTATCACATCAAGAGGATATGCGGAGAATGACTGTAAAATGCAGTCAAAATACGTTTACGTGCTGTTTAGAATAAAGGAATCCAACACCTAACGCATTTACTCACATGTACGCCAACGCAATTGAAGCCCTCCAGTGAAAATCGGTGATCGTGTAGAAATGCCGCACGACTGCAGCATTTGCTGCGCTTGTGCATAAGGTACCATTTGTGGAGGCCACTGCCGGTAGAGAAGGTTGCGTTGTGGTTAAATTACATGAATGATCTGAGTAGACAGGCTAGATAATGCGCGTAATTTATTTAAAGCATCTATCTGTTTTCATTCACCCACGGGGTACCATCCACCCCATCTATCTGTTTCCATATGCTGCTGGCTTGTCGCGATCATCATCATCATTATCATCATCATCAACAGTCTTACTGCTTGCACTGCAGGGAAATGACCTCTCCCATGTTCCGCCAATAAATCCTGACCTGTGCTTGCTGCAGCCACGTCGCCCCTGCATCCTTCTTAATCTCATCTGCCCACCTCAACGACAGCGTCCAGCTCGCACACTTTCCTTCTCTTGCAATCCAGTTTCTTACCATGATGACTCACATTTATCTTGTCTACGCAGTATGCGCTACGTGCTCTGCTCATGCCCATTTCTTCTTTTGATTACGACTAAGACGGCCTTTAACACCCGTTTGTTCCCTCACCCACTCTTCTCTCGTGTCCCTTAAGGTTACAAACTTTCATTTTCCTTTCCATGGCTCGCTGCGTCGTCCTCAGTTTAAGTTGAACTCTTTTTTAAATGCGAATGCATTTCTTAGTCGGGCTATGTCAGGCATCCGGCGTTGTCCGGCGTTGTCCGGCGTTGTCCGCGCGCCGGCAGGTGTTATCTCTCCACTCTCACTCCCTCTCCCATAGCAACAGCTGCGGGCGCGCGCGCTTATCCTCGCCGCTAGCAACCGGAGCATGTGGTGCGAGAGAGTGTAGGAGAGGGTAGGTGCAGTGCTTCGCCGCTCTTTCTCTCGCCGTTCGCTCTCTCTCCTCCCCTGCGCCCCACTCTCCCGTCCGCTCGCGCCTCACTCTCGACCGTTCGCTGGCTGGGCGCCTCTCAAGGCGATGGCAGAAGTCGGTGTCGGCGCTAGAAATGCATTCGCATTTCCTCACGATTTCCCTTCGGGGAGGTGGGGGCATTTTTTTTGTCAGCATCCAGGTTTCTGTTTCCCAGGCATGCACCGGTAAGATGCAGCTGTTATATACCATCCCGTTAAGAGATAGCGGTAAACTACTATTCATGATTTCAGAATGCCTGTCATGTGCGCTCCACCCCACTCTTATTCTCATGTTACCTCATTCTCATGTTTCAGATCTCCTGTCGCGACCTGTCCTAAGTAGGCATATTCCTTTACCACTTCCAGTGCCTCGCTTCCTATCGCAAAGCGCTACCTTCTTCGGATACTAAATTTATCTGCATGTTAATTTTAGACCAACCGTACTCCTTTCCTCGACCAATGTAGCAATCATGAATTCCAATTTGTCCCCCTGGCTTACTCATCAGTGTTATATTGTCACGTGGTCGTGACGTCGACGAAGGCAACAGTCGGCGAGGTAAAAGAAGAAACTCTTTATTTTGGCCGAACTTGTGGCCGGGAAAATGAAGGTCAGACTACAGCAATACACGCTGGCACTGAGAGCGGCGAACAGAGCGTCGGCCGTCGATAATCTGATCATCGTTGGAGCGCGCCGGCTTTTATACATCACGCGTCGAACATTCTCGCCTTATCACTGGTCGTCGCGCAAGCTCTGGAATAAGCTAGAGTGTTCGCGTCTTGCGCGCAATCTTAACACAACGATCTACAATAATCGTGAAGCTTCTAGAACAATCAGCCGCGGTTTGCGCTGAGCATGCGGACAGTCTTTGTGGGCGAAAACCGAGTACAAGAAGAATGAAAATAAGAAACGCGCGTGGCAATGCCCCCCTTCTGAAAAAGCATCGTCCCGATGCTTAAAAAAGAACACGGGGGGAAAAATACATGCAACAAGAAATCACAAGAATAAAGAAAGAAATTACAATAATAAAGCAATAAGTTCAGTCGTCAGGTTTCGCTAACGCGCGTAATACGGTTTGAGGCGCACGACATGGACGACTTCGTGGTCGCGCACGGCGCCGTTGAGAGTTCGTAATGCCGTCCGGGACGACCTCGTAGTCCAGAGTACCGAGACGTCGAAGCACCTTGTATGGCCCGAAGTAACGCCGAAGAAGTTTTTCACTGAGTCCACGTCGGCGTATCGGCGTCCACACCCAGACGCGGTCGCCGGGCTGGTATTCCACGAAGCGTCGTCGAAGATTGTAGCGGCGGCTGTCAGTCGTCTGCTGATTCTTGATGCGCAGCCGGGCGAGCTGTCGGGCTTCTTCAGCGCGCTGAAGGTAGCCGGTGACGTCGAGGTTTTCTTCGTCAGCGACGTTGGGCAGCATGGCGTCGAGCGTCGTTGCCGGGTTCCTTCCGTAGACCAACTTGTACGGCGTCATCTGTGTCGTCTCCTGCACGGCCGTGTTGTAGGCGAAGGTCACGTACGGGAGGATTGCATCCCACGTCCTGTGCTCGACGTCGACGTACATGGCCAGCATGTCCGCGATGGTCTTGTTTAGACGCTCGGTGAGACCATTGGTCTGTGGGTGGTAGGCGGTGGTCCGGCGGTGGCTTGTGTGGCTGTACCTCAAGATCGCCTGAGTTAACTCCGCTGTAAATGCCGTGCCTCTGTCGGTAATGAGGACCTCTGGGGCGCCATGACGCAGGACGATGTTCTCGACGAAGAACTTTGCTACCTCGGCGGCGCTGCCTTTGGGCAGGGCCCTTGTTTCGGCGTAGCGGGTGAGGTAGTCGGTAGCCACGACGACCCACTTGTTTCCGTCAGCCGACGTCGGGAACGGCCCGAGTAAATCCATGCCGATTTGCTGGAACGGCCGGCGAGGTGGCTCGATGGGCTGCAGAAGTCCCGCTGGTCTTGTCGGCGGTGTCTTACGTCGCTGGCAGTCCCGGCATGTCCTCACGTAACGAGCGACGTCGGCGGTAAGGCGCGGCCAGTAGTACTTTTCTTTGTGTTCTTGCAAGCGTGCGCGAAAAGCCGAGGTGGCCAGCCGTTGGGTCGTCGTGCAGGGCCTGCAGAATTTCTGGTCGCAGATCCGAAGGCACAACGATGAGGTAGCTGGCTTGGGCTGGGGAGAAGTTTTTCTTAACGAGGACGTTGTTTTTCAAAGAAAATGACGTCAATCCTCGCCTGAATACTTTTGGGACGACGGTGGTCCTGCCCTCAAGGTATTCCATTAGGCCCCTCAGTTCCGGGTCTTCTCGCTGTCGATCGGCGAAGTCGTCGGCACTTATGGTTCCCAAAAAAGTACTCATCATCCTGGTCGTCCTGCGGCGGTGGGTCGACGGGGGCACGAGACAGGCAGTCGGCGTCGGAGTGTTTCCTTCCGGACTTATACACGACGGTAATGTCGAATTCTTGAAGCCTTAGGCTCCACCGTGCGAGACGACCTGAAGGATCCTTCAAGTTAGCTAGCCAACACAGGGCGTGGTGGTCACTCACAACTTTGAAAGGTCTGCCGTAGAGGTAGGGGGCGAAATTTTGACGTAGCCCAGATGATGGCAAGACACTCCTTTTCTGTTGTGGAATAGTTGGCTTCTGCCTTCGATAGAGACCGGCTAGCATAGCTGATAACCCTTTCAAGTCCGTCAGTCCTCTGCACTAGGACGGCTCCGAGCCCCACACTGCTGGCGTCGGTGTGGATTTTCCGTGTCGGCGTATTCGTCGAAGTGCGCAAGTATCGGCGGTGTCTGCAAGCGTCGTTTGAGTTCTTGAAATGCTTCTACTTGTGCCGTTTCCCACTTAAAGTCCACGTCGGTTTTAGTGAGATGGGTTAGCGGCTCGGCGATACGTGAAAAGTCCTTGACGAAGCGTCTGTAGTAGGCGCACAAGCCGAGAAATCGGCGCACGGCTTTCTTGTCGGTGGGTGGTGGGAAAGTGGCGATGGCAGCTGTTTTCTGCGGGTCTGGCGCACTCCAGTCTTGCTGATCACGTGACCCAAAAACAGAAGCTCCTCGTACGCGAAGCGGCATTTTTCTGGCTTCAGGGTGAGCCCGGAGTTCTTGATTGCTTGAAGTACGGATTGGAGGCGCTGGAGGTGTTCGTCGAAGTTCGAGGAAAACACAACGACGTCGTCCAAGTAAACAAGGCAAGTTTGCCACTTCAAGCCCGCCAGTACTGTATCCATGACACGTTGGAAAGTTGCAGGTGCCGAGCATAGGCCAAAGGGCATGACCTTGAACTCGAAGAGGCCGTCTGGTGTTATAAAAGCAGTTTTCTCTCGGTCTCTCTCGTCGACTTCGATTTGCCAATAGCCGGTTTTGAGGTCCATCGACGAAAAATACTTCGCGTTGTGGAGTCGGTCCAGGGCGTCGTCTATCCGTGGGAGAGGATACACGTCCTTCTTCGTGATTTTGTTCAGGCGGCGATAGTCGACGCAGAAGCGTAGGGTTCCGTCCTTCTTCCTCACTAACACCACGGGTGACGCCCACGGACTCTTGGACGGCTGAATGATGTCGTCGCGTAGCATTTCGTCGACTTGTTTTTTCACGGCCTCACGTTCGCGCGTAGAAACTCGGTACGGGCTCTGTCGAACTGGTCGGGCACTTTCCTCTGTTATGATGCGATGTTTCGCAATTGGGGTCTGTCGAATTCTTGACGACGCCGAGAAGCAGTCCTTGAATTGCATGAGTAGGGCTTTGAGCTGATCTTGCTTGGCCTTCGTAAGGCTCGGGTTGATGTCGAAATCGGGTTGGGGGACCTCGATTCGTCGAAGCAGGTTCGGCAGCATCGAAGAGGGCGAAAGCATTGCTGACGGCCACGCATTCGTCGATGTAGGCGACCGTCGTACCAATGTTGAGGTGCCTGTATTCGTGGCTGAAGTTTGTCAGCACTACCTTTGCTTTACCGTCACGCAGCTCAGCTATACCTCTTGCGACGCAAATTTGACGGTTCAGGAGTAGGTGCTGATCGCCCTCGATGACGCCTTCAACGTTCGCGGGTTTTTCGGTGCCGACGGAAATAATGACGCTGGAGAGCGGGGGTACGGTCACTTGCTCTTCTATCACATTCAATGCGCGGTTCCCCGGCGCCGCGTGGGGCAGGATCTCTTTTTCTGAGGTTAGTGTTATCGACTCAGACCTCAGGTCGATGACGGCGCCGTGGTCACTCAGGAAGTCCATTCCAAGTATCACATCCCTGGAGCAGTGTTGTAGGATTACAAAGCTCGCTGGATAAGTCCGGTCATTGATGGTGACTCTCGCCGTGCAGACTCCAATCGGAGTTATCAAGTGGCCTCCAGCTGTCCGGATTTCAGGTCCACTCCAAGCGGTCTTTACTTTCTTCAGCTTGGCGGCGAATGGCCCACTGACGACGGAATAGTCGGCCCCAGTGTCGACGAGAGCGGTGACGCTGTGGCCGTCGATGAGAACGTCGAGGTCGCTAGTCCGTCGCCTTGCGTTGCGGTTAGGTCGCGGCGTCGGATCACGGCTACGTCGAATTGTTGCGCTGCTTGCATGCTGCGTCGTCAGGTTTTCCTCGCTCCACGAGGTTTCCTCGGCAGGGCTTCGTCTGCTTCGCGTCGTCGTCGGCGGCCGCGGAGGATCTTCGGCATTTCGTCGAACAGCAACCGCACCTCCATCGGTTGCTGCCCTTAGTTTCCCGGGTACGGGCAGGTGACCGGCCCCGGTTTGGGCCAGTGTACTGCCGGCGGTGCGGTGACATGTAGCGGCCGGGTGACGGTGAGCGGGAAGGTCGTCGGGGCGTCCACTGAGGTCCTGCGAGGTAGTCGGCGATGTCTTGCGGTCGTTCACCCCGCTGTGGACGAGGCGCGTTGACGGCGAAACCGCGTAGGCCCATCTGTCGGTACTGGCAATGGCGGTAAGTGTGGCCGGCTTCCCCGCAGTGGTAGCAGAGCGGGCGGTTGTCAGGGGCCCGCCAAATGTCGGTCTTTCTTCGGGCGTAGCGCTGGCCGGCAGGTGGACGGTATGGCGTCGACGGCGGTGGCGGTGGTGTCTGGGAGTTGAAATGCGGCCTTGCGGCCTCTTGACGTGGGCGTGGAGAGGGGGCGTCGCGTCGGGCTACAGCAGCGTAGCTCATGGCTTGCGGCTGAGGATGTGGTGGTTCAATGGTTCCCAGCGAGTGCTGGATTTCATCTCGAACAATGTCGGCGATCGAGGCAACTTGGGGCTGCGAGGACGGCAACAATTTCTGCAGCTCCTCCCGCACGATCGCTCGGATCGTTTCGCGTAGGTCGTCGGATCCGAGGGCGTGGACAGCTGCGCTTTCTTCCATCGATCGGCGATTGTACTGGCGGGCGCGCATTTCCAACGTCTTCTCGATCATCGTAGCCTCCGAGACAAATTCTTCGACTGTTTTGGGTGGGTTCCGTACTAGCCCAGCGAAGAGCTCTTGCTTTACCCCTCGCATGAGCAAACGGACCTTCTTCTCCTCGGTCATGTCAGGGTCGGTATGGCGGAAGAGACGGATCATCTCTTCCGCAAAGATTGTGACGTTTTCATTCGGGAGCTGCGCCCGTGTTTCCAGCAAAGCGGCGGCTTTTTCCTTTCGCACGACGCTTGCGAACGCGGTGAGAAAGCTGGTCCGGAAGATGTCCCAAGTTGTAATGGTGGGCTCCCTGTTCTCGAACCAGGTCCTTGCTGCGTCCTCCAGGTAGAAGTACACATGACGCAGCTTGTCCTCGGAGCTCCAGTTGTTAAATACCGAGACCCTTTCGAACGTCTCGAGCCAGGTTTCGGGATCTTGACTTGGCGATCCATAGAAGGTCGGCGGCTCCTTCAGTTGCCGGAGCAGGATGGGTGCAGACGGCACAGGGGCTGTCATCGTCGCTGCGGCCGAGGTCAGGGTCTTGGTCTTCCGGGTCTTTTCAGGGAGAGGCCCGTAATCTGGCGGTAGACCTTGTCGCCTGCGGCTGGCTCGCTGCTCAGCGTTGGCGTCGATGTCCTTTTCACGGTGTGGGCTTGGCTCACGGCTGGAGGGGGGGCGTTCGGTACATGGACCGGGAAGCACCTCCACCAGATGTCACGTGGTCGTGACGTCGACGAAGGCAACAGTCGGCGAGGTAAAGAAGAAACTCTTTATTTTGGCCGAACTTGTGGCCGGGAAAATGAAGGTCAGACTACAGCAATACACGCTGGCACTGAGAGCGGCGAACAGAGCGTCGGCCGTCGATAATCTGATCATCGTTGGAGCGCGCCGGCTTTTATACATCACGCGTCGAACATTCTCGCCTTATCACTGGTCGTCGCGCAAGCTCTGGAATAAGCTAGAGTGTTCGCGTCTTGCGCGCAATCTTAACACAACGATCTACAATAATCGTGAAGCTTCTAGAACAATCAGCCGCGGTTTGCGCTGAGCATGCGGACAGTCTTTGTGGGCGAAAACCGAGTACAAGAAGAATGAAAATAAGAAACGCGCGTGGCAATATCATTAAATCACGGGTTGCTAAGGCACTCTCCATTACCTCGTATCCCTAACTCTTCCCAATCTAAAGCCCCTGAAAACCCCATGTGAATAGCTTTGGGGGAGACGGTGTAGGCTTAGACTCTTCTCTATTAGAATTTTCTGGGATTTAAGGCTGATCTGTCATTATTCTGAAATACAAATGAAGTCCTCAATTCATGAGCGCCAGCGTGCCAACAAATGATCGATATGCAACGTTTCTTATGCTGTATTCATCCTCTAGACTTCTTCTAACTCCAAATTACGATAATGAAGGGCGTACATATAATCGAGAGTCTGAGATAGGGCTAAGCGTAGACACAGGCACTGAATAGATATGTATGTAATGATCGAGGCGCAATGATTATTTTGTACATTGTGGTAGATGTCAACTGCACTGCGAGTGCGTTCTTGTACATGTGATCGACTAAATACATCTGTATCATTGTTTGAGCGTAAAAACAGGATCTTCATTCACAGCGCAATCATTTTCCAAAGATGATAAACACGGTGTCTTATATAGAGGGAATTTTTAGCTTCGATTATCGATCAATGTGATCACCGCTTCCTCCTGCATCTTCTGAATAATAATGGAGGCTCACATTTCACTCGACACGTATGGTTATGAAGGTTTAAACTAGCCGCGCTCTTATCAAACGACTACAATAAAACGCTTGACCGGCATTAGGGTACAATGAACAGTTTGCTGTACAACAGAAATCACAACTTTTGTTTGCATACCTGTTCCAGGATCCCTAGTGTGCGCAGTAATACCCTGTTTCTCTGTCAATTTATGCCTGGTAGGGAAAAGTTCACAACAGTTACATTTTTTTATTAACTAATGTTGCAGTTTTTACCAAGCGAACCA
>JALIZH010026860.1:0-37209 GCA_030522465.1 Rhipicephalus appendiculatus
TCATATCATGGAAATCATGACTAACTTGTCATGAAAAGTATGATTTACATGCCACGCTCATGGCGCGCTCGCGACTGTTTCGTTAGCTTGATATACACCAAACTTTGGTATTGAGTGACGCGACTGTATGAAGAACATAAATGACAAGTGGTAATATGGAAATCATGACTTGTCATGTGCGACATGACTTGCATGCCACGCTCATGGCGCGCTCGCGGCTGTTTCGTTAGCTTGATATACACCAAACTTGGTATTGAGTGGCGTGACTGTATGACGAACATAAATGAGAATGGTAATATGGAAATCATGATTTGTCATGTGCGACATGACTTGCATGCCGTGCTCATGGCGTGCTCACCACCGTTTCGTTTGCTTGAGATACACCAAATTTGGTATTGAGTGACATGACTGTATGATGAACATAAATGACAAGTTGTAATATGGAAATCATGTCATGTCATGAGTGACATGACTTGCATGCCACGCTCATGGCGCGCGGCCGTTTCGTTAGCTTGATATACACCAAATTTGGTATTGAGTGACATGACTGTATAACGAACATAAGTGGCAGGTGGTAACATTAAAATCTTGGCATGCATGTCATCTACAAGGCCATTTACACGCCACGCTCATGGTGCGCTTGCGTCTAGTTCGGTAGCTTGATATACATCAATATTGGTATTGCGCGACGTGACTGTATGACGAACATAAATGACAGGTCCTAACATGTAAAACATGACATGCAAATTATGTAAAGCATGATTTGCTTCTTGACTGCTTCGAAATTACACCGATTCCCACAGTGCGTGGGATCTGCCGGCTTTTTTTGCTTCCGGACAACGCAGCTTGAGCATCCACACGTGACTCATTTGGTAGGGCCCACTCACCGCTTTGATGACACCCAGTTCTTCCAGTGATGCTCGGAAATCCTGAATCCTGAATCCCAACGTCACAATGCAGAATAACATAACACACGGTTTTATTGTTTCACCCTTCGGCAAAGTTGGCAGAACAAATTTGTAGCCCGCCGGCGGGCCTGAACATCAAACACCGCGGCCAGACGCGGCCGCTGAAATGCTGTCCACGGAGCAAGCCATGATGCGTCCGCACACCAAGCTTGGCGAGACCAGACTCCATTAAGCTATCGCAGCAGAGGCAAAGTATACCGCAAACGTGCTTTATATTCTAGTAGCACTTGCTGTTGGGCTCGTTGGTGCATATCTGAATTCAATAGTCAATTACGCTCCATGTTTACGACCACACATGAGAAGAAACACATACAGGACGGGCGCTTACTTGCAACTGTTTATTCCTTGAGGAATACAGGGTAATATAAACCCCCTCTCGCCAACGCATGCGCAACATGCTCAAGCCATCTTCTACCTAATCACACTAACGGACACATTCGAGATACCACACTTCCGACTCGTACAGGTTGATTGAAGTTTCCGCTGACACAATTGCTACCCCGTTTTTGTATGAAAAACGCCTCCAAAATTTCCCGTGCTACCATTGTTTTTGCTTTTACCCAAAATTCGCATCTCCGTGAAGCGTGGCGTGCGAACCGAATGATGTCACATGCGCGTTTAAATATGCGCCGTCCCTATTTCTTACAGTGAGAGCGTGTTCCCCAGCTCGATCATTGACACAGCGCCCCGTCTGGCCAACATAGCTCTTTCCGCACGTTAGGGGTATTTCATAGACCACTTCAGTGGCACATTTGGTGAACGGCCGCGCATGCATCTTTTTGTTTGCTTTATATCTATCGCACTGTAATGAAGAGGAAGTACATTGGCGAACGGACAGCAGCATCGAGTGTGCAGCAGTGGCTCGAGCCAGCGGACTGTGCTCGGAACTGTGCGTGATAAGCCAATAGCTCTAGTGCAATAAGTCACCTTCTAAATCACATTCTCTCGCGCACGGTTCTTTCTGTTAGCGGGGCGCGGTGGTGCCGCCGTCTGTGAGCGATGAAAAGAAGCAATGCAGCATACGCTTACAGCGCCGATAGAGAACGATTCGTCGACGATGCAGTAAAATCATAACATCCGAGATTGCACGCCGGCGTGCAATTTCGGAGGTCACGGTTAAAGCGTCTCGATAGCAGCAAAAAACTAGCAGTCGTTCCGTGTACGAATACAACCGGTGAGCGAAGCTCCTCAGAAATGGGTCTTAAACGACTATGCGCCTGATTTCGCTGCTGGCTTTCATGAAGGCGGTAGGGTGGGGAGCGGTTGGGGAGAGCGTCTGCTGCGCTTGGTGGTTGAAATGACCAGCGATGACTGAACGAGTGAGTGTGCGGTGCGCGCAGCGCATAGATAGGGTTGCGCTTTTTATGCGCCACGCGCATTGTTTGCGCCACACCCGCGGAGAGCGTCTGCTACTCTCGGTGCTGGGAAAGCGCGACCACCGGTTTGGGGTTGGAGGGCAGAGACGAAGAGGAAGAGGGAGACTATTCTGCCTCTGTTTGGGATGCGTTCGTATTCGCGAGCTTTGCGCATTGTTCCGACGCCATCCGCGTTCCAGCGCACATAAAGCTCATTTATCCTCCCACGTTAGGGGAGACGCGACAGCTGGCACCCCTGCCAGGGAGCTTCGACGGCCGCGACGGCGCCGGCGGGGTGCCGGCCTAAGGGAGCTTCGCTCCTAAATACACTCACCGCTCTAGCATCAGGGAGTCGTCGTAGACGCAGTTGTTCCAGATGCGAAGCAGCTTAAGGCGAAGTTCAATCCGGTAGTGGTGGTGGTGCGTGGCGTGACCGCCCTTACTGCGCATGCGCAAACCCTTAAAAAAATAAGAATAAAAAACCTCCTCTCCCCCTCTCTCTCCTCTAGGCATCCCTCCCCGCGGCGACCACACCCTCACTGCGCATGCGCGTCCCCTCCTCTCTCCCCCTCCTACACTCCCCCCCTCTCTCCTCTAGACATCCCTCTCCGCGGCGTCCACATCCCACTGCGCATGCGCGTCCCCCCCCTCTCTCTTCTCTCCTACGCTCCCCCCTGTCTCTCCTCGCGACGCCGACGCAGGCACCGTGTGCTAGCGAATTTCTTGGTTGAAAAAACCGGCTGCTGCGACACTGGCCACCCCGTATATATGGCACTGAATCTTGACCTGCGAGGTAGTGCAGGTGGGAGATTTCTCCTGTGCGTTGTTGAACAATAAAAATTCGCAGCGTGCGCGTTAACTAAAAGCGGACTGCGGGTCTCTGTGTCCAGTCCGAGTCTTCTGTCCCTCATTGCCCATTAGCAGCGGTTGGCATGTTCCAGTTGGGAACACCGGTCCATCACTGCGTGCTTTGCGCCTCCCCAGGTTTCTCTCCTGCGCAACGCTGCGATGAGCGCCAGCGTCAACGCCGCCGCCACTGTAAGCGTTAGCACCCGCTGCTTCGCATCTACACATGGTTCCCTTTAGCGGGAGATGGTGTAATTTTTCGCTTTTCGCTTCGTGTTGGCGTGTGACGGCTCGTTGTCGGAGCAGTGCAGCTTTCACACGCATCATCGGTGTTTCGCCGCCGACTACTACGAGTGCGATAGCACCGTGAATACCCTACAGTCCGTGGGTACCCAAATGGGTACGTTTGAAAAACGCGTGCTGTGCTCCTATATTTGAAGACCGCTTGACAAAAATGGATGTTTTGATGAGGGGAAGCATCAGCAGACAAAATGCCCACATGTCGTCGTAGGCCCATGTACACTCTAGCAGGAAAAAGAAGTGTGGCGGCGTAACGCACGGATAGCGCGCGCAGTCAACCAGGTCAGATTAAATCTTTCTTAATTAACGAATTATACGTATATATTGCTAAGCATTAATTATGAACGATCACGATATACGAGAGAAGTCGCATGAATATTTCGGACTTGTTGCTTACAGTTCCCTCTGAGATAGCGCAACTTACTCACAAATGTACCCAATTGGGTTCTTCAGGTCATTGCATTGAAAATAATTTCAATTTTATTTTCTGTTGCAGGCAGATTTCCAAGTCGACTGGTAAATACAAGAATTACTCTTCTGCTGTCCTACATCGACAAAAATGTCGATGTACGACAGCAGAACCCGGAGGAGCTGGTCAGTCTGCTGCGGTGTTAAATTAGAAGCAATCATCGACCTAATTGCGCTATCAGGGCGAGTATTGGATTGGGGCTGGGTATACTGGTCGGAAGGAGCGGCGACCGTGAAAGCATCCACTGCGTTGTCTTCTAAGGTAGAGAGTAGTGCCAAAGCGATACCTTGCGGCAGCACTTGAGGTGTCCAACTAAAATTGACAACTGGAAGGCACGTGGAGTTCCCTGCGACAGACAGAACGGTGTGTGGTAACGTAATGCCGCGGCTGATGAGGACATCGGTGATAGGAGTGAGTACATAGTCGCCGTCGGGAACTGGTAGTGATGATACGAACTCGACGTAGCTCAGTGTTTGGGGTGGAAGGCGAGCATATCCGGCAGTGCAGAGGCGATTCGGCCGTGGTTCAGCAGGGTCTGTTATGGGAAAGTGAAGACGGAGCGTACTGGCCGAACAGTCAATGAGGGCAGAATGTGCGGACAGGAAGTCGAGGCCTAGGATTACGTCGTGGGGGCATTTTTCAAGGACGGCGAAGAGAACAACTGTGTGGCGATCAGCGATGCTTACATGAGCGGAGCACATTCCAACGACAGATGCTGTTCCGCCGTCGGCAACACGGACGAACTTAGTCGTCGCAGGCGTGAGAACTTTCTTGAGCTTGCGGCGAAAATCAGTGGTCAACACAGAAAGTTGAGCCCCAGTGTCGACAAGAGCAGTCACATGCACACCGTCGATTTGTACGTCGATAAGGTTCCGTTTCGTCGGTATGGTCAATAGAGGATTTTCAGTCGGTCCAATTGATGCAGCGCCACCTCCAGGGGCTGCAGCATTTAGTTTTCCGTCGGGGAACGTCGTGGGAAGGCGGGGGACGGTGATCGGCGGGGCTGGTTAGAACGAGGCTGGCGAGGTTGAGGTGATGGAGAGCGGGAGTAGCGGGGCTCACTCACAGGTTCCTGATGGGCAATATGGTCGGGGCTGGTCTCAGGACGATAAACGGGTCGGGCATTAAAGGAGCGCTGGAACGTCTGTGCAGTAGGACCCTAACGACTTCTGCAATGGCGAGAAATGTGCCCAATACGGTGACAAGAGAAGCATATGGGCTTGTCATTATGTGTTCGCCATGCGGATGGATTGCGGAACGTTGATGGAGGGCCAGACGGGAATGGACGAGCAGTCGTGAATTGTGGCGGGTAGTCGGTACGGGAAGGCGTCGAAATGGAGCAGATACCCATGCTGGCGATTTCCTGTCGTACGACTGCTTGAATTAGGGGCAAGGGAATTGAAGGAGGTGGGTCAGGGGACGTTGGAGCCACTGTAGCAGGGGCGGCCGCTTCAAGTTCACGCCGAACAAATCGTGTAAGTCGTCGCAGGCGGCTGGCGGACGATATGTGTCGAGGCAAGATGACGTTGCTGCTGTATTCGGAAGGCGCTGGAACTGATGTGAGATGCGCCTGCTTTTAGCTTGTTCCAGGCGGCGACATTCCTGAATGATCGAGTCCACAGAAGAAACGTTACCGAACACCAGCAAGTTGAACGCGTCGTCGGCAATACCCTTGAGGATGTGCGCAACTTTGTCTGGCTCGGACATGGTTTCGGCTACTGTGCGGCAGAGTGCTAAGACATTCTGAATGTAGCTGACGTAGGACTCGGTGGAAGTCTGCACGCGAGTTGCCAATTCATTCTTTGCGGCTTGTCGACGACCAAAAGGGTTTCCAAAAAGCTCTCGGATCTTGTCCTTGAAGTTGTCCCAGCTTGTAATATCATGCTCGTGGGTGTCAAACCAAACACGAGGGGTTCCGTCAAATATGACATTCGCGAGCATGAGTGTGGGGTCCCACCTGTAACTGGCGCTGACGCGTTCGTACAGGCGCCGCCATTGGTCAACGTCGGAACCTTCGACGCCCGAGAACACGCCAGGGTCCTTCAAGACAGGAAGCGTGACGAAAGTTGCGGCGGTCGGTGGGTTGGTAGGCAGGGGAGGGAGGCATGGCAACCGGAGTGGATGGAGTCGATTCCTGCGAGGTCATCTTGAAGCCCGCGAGCGAGCGCCCGCTGCAGAGTTCCATGGCGAGGACGGGGATCGCACACCTCTACCAAATATGTTACGGGAAAGACAGACTCCGGGGACACAGACTTGAGGGAATACGCATATATATATTTACAGCTGGTTAGGCGAGCGCTGCCAATCGAAGAGCTCGCGCCAGTCTATCCTTTGTCGTCTTTTTTTCGTCTTGTTGATGTTGATGCCACTGGTACGTAGCAATATGGTGGAGGTGCTTCCTAGTCCATGTACCGACCGCCTCCTACAGCCGTGAGCCATGCCCACACCGTGAAGAAGACATCGACGCCAACCTCGATCAGCGAGCTAGCCTCAGGCAACGAGGGCTACCTCCAGAGTACGGGCCTCTGCCCGATCAGAATCGCAAGACCAAGTCCCCGACCACTACTGCAGAGAAGATGGCCACCCCTGTGCCGCCTGCACCGATCCTGCTCCGGCAACCCAAGGAGCCGCGAACTTTCCGCGGTTCATCGCTCGAAGACCCGCAGAGCTGGCTTGAACGGTTCGACCGCGTCGCCATTTTCAACAACTGGACCAACGCCGACAACTTGCGGCACAGTTATTTTGCCCTGCAAGATTCCGCTCAGACATGGTTCGAGAACCGAGAAGCCACACTCCCGACCTGGGACCTTTTTCGTGCCGCATTTCTGGACACCTTCACAAGCGTCGTCCGGAAGGAAAGAGCCGAAACCTTGCTGGAAAGCCGCGTACAGCGCCCAAACGAGAAAGTCGGGATGTACACAGAAGAAATGACGCGCCTGTTTCGTCATGCTGACCCCGCTATGTCTGAGGAGAAGAAGCTTCACTTCCTGATGCGGGGAGTTAAGCAGGAACTGTTCGCCGGCCTTGTACGCAACCCACCCAAGACGGTCATGGAATTCGTCTCAAAGGCCACGACGATTGAAAAGTCCCTCGAAATGCGTACGAGGCAGTACAACCACCGCATTGCGACGACGACTACGGGGAGGTTCAGTCATTACAATCCGACGACTTACGCGAGACTATCCCAGCGATCGTGCGGGAGGAGCTGCGCAAGCTGTTACCTTCACCGCAGCCTCAAGTAGATTCAATCGCAGACATTGTCCTCGAGGAAGTTCGACAATCGCTTTGAATGCCCGAAGCACCGCAGCCTCATCCGGAAGCTATGAGCCACGCCGCTGCAGTCCGCCGCAGCGCTCCTCCAAGACCGCGTCATGAAGCTGCACCATCACAGTTCCGCCGCCAGACTCTGCCGCCACCACCATCGACGCCATACCACCCGCCAACTGGCCAGCGCTACGCTCCGAGGAAGACCGACGTTTGGCGTGCCCCTGACAACCGCCCGCTTTGCTGCCAGTTTGGAGAAGCCGGCCACACATACCGCCGCTGCCAGTACCGCCAAATGAGCCTACGCGGCTTCGCCGTCAACGCACCGCCCCCACAGCATGGCGAGCGGCCACGCGACATCGCCGACCAGCACTGAACAGGCACCTCGACGGTCATCGCGTTCGCCATCGCCTTGACCCTACCGGTCCCCTCAGCGACGACAACAGTACAGCAGCCCCAACCGGGGCCGTTCCGTGATCCCATATCCGGAAAACTAAAGGCAGCAACCGATAGAGGTGCGGTTGCTGTACGACAAACTACCGAAGACCCTCCGCCGACGACGACGCCGCGACGAAATCTGAAGAACATGCAGCAAGCCGTAGAGAGCTCTGAAGTCGAAACTTCGGGACCACCCCAAGAAGACCTGACGACGCAACGTCGAAGCACTGGTACAAAACGTCGTAGCTGTGATCCGACGCCACGACCCAACCGCAACGCCAGGCGACAAAATAGCGAATTCGACGTTCTCATCGACGGCAACAGCGTCACAGCTCTCGTCCACACCGGAGCCGACTATTCCGTCAATAGTGGGACGTTCGCCACGAAGTTGAAGATAGTTAGGACTGCTTGGGAAGGTCCTGAAATCCGAGCTTGTATAACGAGCTGGTATAACGCTGCTTAAATCTGCACGCGATCGCGCCGTATACAGGTTCAATCTTAGAGCCAGAAAAACTGGATTACTGAATGAAATAAACTTGCTGAAGAATAAATTTCGCATTCTCTCAGTGTGTTGCGTGCTTTTTTTTCTCCTGATCATGAACTCGGAGGCATGCAGAAGTTTTAAAATATCTTGTAACGTTACATTTAGCTGCAGATTTACTTTGAAGTGTAGAAAATCGGGTGCGCGTTACTTTCAGTTAAATATGGTATAAGCAGACATTACGCTTCGTACTGTTGCGCTTCACTATATCTGTCAGCGGGCCCTGGTGGAGCTACCATTTCTAAAATGTCGTCAGGATTTTGCCTGGCCGTTATTTTAGAAAGGCTGAAGTTTGCGAAGAAAGTTGGGTTTATCAGCGTCATAACAATTGCTTCTTTTTCATTTTTTCGAATAAAAAATTGGGGGGACCCTTAAGCTTCGCCTTTAAGAGTTGAACGCAATAGCGATATCCCGTCCCTACTGCGTACTTCAATCACTTAGTGCATACTATATTCGCAATGCCCATAGACTGTCGCGCCGCCCAGCGGAATTCAGGATCGTCCTCTCGAGGAGGGTCAGTATGGCAGCGCTATACGCAATCGCTCCCTTGTTCGGTTGAGCT
This sequence comes from Rhipicephalus appendiculatus, assembly GCA_030522465.1. NCBI lineage: Eukaryota > Metazoa > Arthropoda > Arachnida > Ixodida > Ixodidae > Rhipicephalus > Rhipicephalus appendiculatus. The sequence continues at coordinate 8,744 of JALIZH010026860.1, forward strand.
AACCTCAGTGTTAACGCGTTAGCAAGAAACGAACACTATGACTTTGCATGTTTCCTGCATCAGTGAACAAACCGGGCCCTCTGCTCTTGCGAGACGCGAAGTCTTCGTGAAAATACGTGGAAAATCGAGCTTTCGATGATAGCCCACGGCGTACTCATATCAGCTTCGCGAGGTTTTCTGTAGCCACATAGGTTAGTTAAATATTATCGTCCGACCTACTCAGCTGAAACTCACCTTGTTTTACTTGCAAATAGCATTCGCCAGTGCTTTTGTACCGCATGATTCCCATAACATTGTACGCGGGAAAGCCGCGCGGGCTCGCGATTTGCTCTTTTTATACTGCATAGTCTCAAATTGGCCATCGCTGCGCCGCTTGTGTTTGTATATTTGTTGATAGGTGGCAGCACACTGCCAAGCAGCTTGCTTGTTGACGGGTCAGGTGTTCTCTGACGGGTTTCAGAGCAAAAATGTTCTCCGCGCCCAGATAAACGTGGTGACGCGGTGTGATGCTGCAGATTACTTTCAGCAGTGATGTTAAAGAAATCATCTTGACGACGAGGATTTCTCACTGGACGTAGAAGGCTGTGAAAGCACCGAGAGTGACAGCGAGGATGAACGATCAGCTGCTAACTCGCGTAGAGCGACTTGCAGCTCACGTCCCCTCGTTTGTTAGCTTCTTCACGTTCGTAAGTCCCTTTGATTGTATATGATCTATAATATCCTTGAGCGAGATCAAAATAAAAAACTTGTGCATTGCATGTAGTGCAATTATTGTGGATATTATAGAGCGCCGCATGCTGCCAACACGATCGAGCTCGACCAGCGAAGCGAAATGGTTAGAGCGATGAAACGTGCAGTCACGGCCACAATTCACGCCTCTGGGCTAATTTCTCCTGTACTTCACCGATACCTTCCGAACGGCATAGTTGTTCGACGAATTTTCGCAACGTCGAAGAATTGGTCGTTGCGAAAAGCATACGTGCGTATTCTGTTCGATATTGATGTTTCGATCGTGCTGATCGAACCTGCAACATCCGAGTGCAGTGAATTGCGCACGGCTGGAGTCTGACCACGGCTGTGACACAAGCGCTACTGAATGGGATGTTAAATGCTTGTGTTCCGTTGAAGAAGCAACTCTGCGTTCCTGAATGAGCAGGTACTGACGACGGCATATGTTTGCAAACCATCAGCACGTTAAACATTCGGTCCCGTGCAGCAGCGATGGCGCTACTCGCTAGCGGCCTACTACTGCGCCAAATCCGTCAGGCAGGCTCGGTACATACTGCCTCGGAGTGCCGTTCATTTCATACCTCAATTCTAGTTCATGAAGTCTTCGCAGCACGCACGAGACTTCGCAAAGCGTCGCTTATGCACGGTAACGGAGTTGAAATATAACCTTCCACACCGCGACAAATGATTAGGTGGCGAGCTTCCATGGTTTGGGAAAGTATTTCGGTCTCATATTCATTTCAGTGCAGCTCATGACTTCATCCGGTGAAAGTGGCACGGGCCCGTACGTCCGCACGTCATATCTGTTCCTATGCTAACAAACGGCCTTGACCCTCCTCCGGGCGCTATCTTGAATCGTACAGCGCGCCACCTATAGTTCGTGGGCATTGCGAATAATGGGTAGTATGGTTTAAACCAGGAGAAATTATGCGCGGAAAATGTGGGAAATGTTTTCGAACTTGCTATGCACCCGCTAGGTGGTGTTAAGGGAATACACGCAGTAAGGTGTGTGCCGTTTGTAATGGGTGGCTGGCTTTAAACTATGGAATCGTTATGATAGTCACAAATTCTGACGCCCGATGGCAATGTACGCTCGTACCACGCAATATTCCTCGGATATTTCATGTTATATTGTGACGCCTATAAAAGGACGCTTGCGTTTGCGAAGCATGGAAGTTATTTTCACTGTATTTCTAAGCAGAGGAAGTTATTTTCATAGTATTTCCAAGCAGAGGCATAGCTGTGTGGTAGAACACCTGCTTGCCACGCAGACGACCCGGGGTTCGATACTCACTCGGACCCGAAAATTTTTATTATTTGTTTTATTTGCATCTTTCTCGATTTTTCGGTCACGGACAAGATGATGATTTTTCGCTCACAACCAACGACACCGACGCCGACGCCGCAATTTCTGCGAAACGAGATGTTTAACGCTATCGCGTTAAAACGTTATATCTCTCGTCTCGAAATTCGAATACTTCGAATAGTGCAAACCGAATCGAATAAAAAAGGGTATTAGAAAAAGCCGGCAGATCCCACGCACTGTGGCAATCGATGTAATGCGAAGCAGCCAAGAAGGAGCAAATCATGCTTTACATAATTTGCATGTCATGTTCTACATGTTAGGACCTGTCATTTATGTTCGTCATACAGTCACGTCGCGCAATACCAATTTTGGTGTATATCAAGCTAGCGAACTGGACGCAAGCGCACCATGAGCGTGGCGTGCAAATGGCGTTGTAGATTACATGCATGCCAAGATTTTCATGTTACCACCTGCCACTTACGTTCGTTATACAGTCATGTCACTCAGTACCAAATTTGGTGTATATCAAGCTAACGAAACGGCGGCGAGCGCGCCATGAGCGTGGCATGTAAATCACACTTTTCATGACAAGTTATTCATGATTTTCATGATATGACCAGCCATTTATGTTCGTCATACAGTCATGTTATGTCATACCAAATTTGGTATAAATCCCATTAATGATACGGCCAGGAGAGCACAAGTCGTAGGCGGCTAGATAGATAGATAGATAGATAGATAGATAGATAGATAGATTAGATAGATTAGATAGATAGATAGATAGATAGATAGATAGATAGATAGATAGATAGATAGATAGATAGATAGATAGATAGATAGATAGATAGATACGCTCAAAGTCGCCGAAGTTCGCTAAGAAGTGTTTTCCATTTAAAATACTCGAAAGGTTGAATATTCGCTTGCCTGTACTATCAAAACGGATATTACCGGAAGAGTATTGCTACGGTATGAGCCGGGCCATGGTATGGACCAATGAAGAGGAAGAGCAAGCTATTTGGTTCGGCCTATGGACGCCATCATCGCCTATCATTCCCCGACCTCATCTGTAAATAAACATAGTTAACCTCCATTTTAACCGCAACAGTTTTGTGGTGGAGGTGCGGGGTATTGAAACAACCAGCACGGTTCTGCAACAACCTGATCTACGATGAAGCCGCCGCATTGCTGGGCTGACCACGTTACCGCTGGTGGTCTAGATGTCTCGCGACGAAGACGGAATCTGGAACCCCGCAGCTGAAGTACCTGCACCACCAGTTCTAGCGGCACCTTTACTACCGGCTTGACCGCGTCTGGTTCTCGGCAGCGTCAGCATCTGATAGAGCCCCGTACATTCGGGGGCAAATCTGGCGAAGACGTGGACGAGTGGCTCAAACACTACAAGCGGGTGAGCAATTGCTACTTTGGGGACGCGGCAACTCATCTGACTAACGTGGTGTTCTTTTTGACGGATAAAGTGCTCACATAGTATGAGAACCATGAGGACACCCTCATGTCCGAAATAAAGGAGTACTTCGGCGACACCGTGACAAAGTAGAAGCAAGCCGAACGAACGTTGCTGCAAAGAGCCCAGCTCCCAGGCGAAACGTGCACAATGTGTATCGAAGCGATACTGAAGCTATGCAAGACCGTCAACCCTTGCATGTCCGAGGTGCACAGTCGGTCACCTGTTAAAAGGAATTGCAGAGGACGTTTATCACTTCGCCATCGGCCAACGCAGCATTGGTATACAGTAGCCGACGCCATAAGTCACTGTCACACTTTTGAGACACAGAAGATGCGGCGTATCGCTCCTAAATTTCGTCGACTACCGAATGTGACCACGGTAGCGAGTGTTCACGACTACGTGCCTTTTGATCTTGCGTCAACAATACGCGAGATCATACGTAAAGAACTCAGTCGACACACTCGCGCGACGTCTTGTGAAGCTGCACCTTTGCCGATTCCCGCTCAGCATCATCATATTTCCATTGCTGCAACAGGCCTTGAGGAGTACATCTACGGTTCTGGCACACCACCGAGGCCGCAGCGCAATCACTGCCAACAAACACTCCAGGTACCAGAGCCCCTTCAGTTATCCTCAACAGGCGGCCGCCACCTATTAGGACCCGAACGAATATGCACTTGTGCCACTGCGTCGGGACGATGCATTCCAGCAGTATAATGCATATCGCCCACCTCCTGTGTGCTACAGTTGTGGTGCTTAAAGACACATTGCTAGGTTCTGTCGTCGGCGGAGAGAGATGACATCGAGATACGAGCCATCGTGAACATTTCCTCACGGTGGCAACGGTTACGACGATCCCTGGTGGTCCACGTATCCCAATAGCACTTCACGACAGGAGAACCGGCTAAGTGGGCCTACCTCTGCCGCTTCTGACCGTAGCTTGACACCTCCCCTTGCCCGACCACGTCGCTCGCCTTCACCTCGACGTGGGCAGTGCCCACCGCCACCGCCGGGAAGCTAGCCAGCGCGACCGATGGGGGGTGAGGCCGCACAGATTGGTTCGCCTCACACGCCTCTGCCAGCTACGATGTACAAAAACAGGATACGCGTGTTTATAGACAGACTGTTTGCAGTGCCTTGAGTGGACACTTCTACAGCAGTTTCTGTAGTGAGTAGTTCCTTCAAATATCGCATAGGCCGCAAAGTTATGTTTTCCTCCCAAGATTCTACTAGATTCCGTGGCGTCGGTGCGGAAATACTTCAACCTGTAGGAGTCTGTGCCGTCAACGTGTTGTTGGTGGGAAAGGCATTCCAAATCGAGTTCCTTGTTGTGAAGTAGTGTACGCATGATTTTATTCTCGGTATGGTGCTTTGGTCGACTGTAGTAGAGATGAACTCTCTGTTAAAGGTGACCTTGTTCCCGCCCTCGTTGATAAGCCGCCGCCTGCGGAAGACTCACCGATTTTTTCGGAAGAGCTCACATTACCAAAATGGTCTATGAGTTCAGTTGCCGTATCTGCTCCAGTCGCTGCAGTATCAGCCTTTGATGGCGTCGTTCAACCTCTCACGGTTCAGTGTGCAAAGAAAGACATAATAGTACCTTATTCGGTTGTTCCAATTACTGGCTGTGCGTTTTTTGTGGGCGCCTAACTGTTTGTTTGCGCCGATTACCCTTCCTCGAGGAATGGAACTCGCACTGTTCCATGGTGCCACGACGAAAATATTGAAACACGCTTGAGCATTTCTAAACGCAGTACCTCCCATGAATCGCACATTTTCAGCATGGATAGCAAGACGCTACGGTCACATGAGCAATAAGAATTGCTTCAGCTATTACAAAGATATGCGTCCACGTTTGACTTCGGCGAAAAGGAGAAGCGACTGTCTTTAACATTAGAGCTGCGCACGGGCCGAATTTTAGAGCCCGAGCCCGGCTTGGGCCCGCTGCCGGCGTCGAGGGCTCGCCCGAGCCCGATGCTACAGGGCTGGGAGACCGCCCGGCCCTGCCCGACATTATGAACGCTTGTTGCGGATACAAGATGCCGTTTTCCGATAATGTTGCATTTTATTCCACATGTCAAAGTGAAACATAAGCATGCGACACATGACAGTCACTTTATGCGACGATTGCAAGTTTTCTTAGCACGTTGGGACTCGCATACTGAGCATGTAGCTAACAAAGCGGCTCGTGCATTAGGACTTCTCTACCGTCATCGCGACTCATTGCCAATAAAGACCAGACTTTTGATCTACTACTCTTTATTTATGTCTTACATCGAATACTGCTTTCTTGTTTGGGGAACCACCATTTCTACAAACATTTTGAAACTTAAAAGAATCCAAAACAAAATAATAAGGGTAATTGCTAACGCTGCTCCCGATCATTCAGCTGAATCGTTACTTAAGAAGAATGGCTTAATTAGTTTTGAAAACCTCTATAATTTTAAACTAAGTTTGGCGCTGCGAAATGAAATTAAGAAAGATACTCATAATCTACGCACCCTGGCTAAACTAAAAGTAAACGCGCGTAATTGTAACACTAGGCATCTTGAATATTGGGATGTGCCTCTCAGCAGAACGAACTATGGTGAAGACAGACTGTGTTGTCTTATTCCTAGAATGTTAAATCACTTTTATGAACGGGACATACATATAGATTACTTCACATTCGACCAGCTTAAGCGATATTACATGTAACATGAATTCTATGCTATATTCTATTTTTATCCTCTTTTTTTTACCTTTTGTTGTTGTTTTTTTTATTATTCTGAAATAAACTGGAAATTTTCACAATTTGTCTGTTGTATAAGGATGCATGCAAGATCACGTTCAATTTATTCACTGTATTGTTTTCTTATACATTTTGTACCACTTTTTTGCATGATAATAGTGTGCACACTTGTTATTGTAATGATTTGTATATATCAATTTGTGTATATTCTATTGATGTATTGTATTCATAGTATGTCTGCACCCAAATGCTGACCCAAGTACAAGATACACGGGGTGAGAGCTTTGTCAAGCTGCCTAATAGCAGCTTTTTCTCTCACTCCTCATGATCTGTATTGCTCATGAAATAAACTGTAGTGTACCACTACGGTTAATTCGAACTGGGAGCCTCCCGGCTTTCGTGCCTCCTCGCAGAAATAGACGGAAACACTCAGAAAGGAACACGAAACGGGGCGCAAACTATCAACTCAAAATTTATTGAAACAACACACATATATATGTGCAGTTAGATGAACACGTGTTTAAAACCATGAGAAGACAAAGACTGTCTCAATGACACGCTTCCAGATAGTCTACCTCCGCGGCAAGTAACGTGACCGAGGGTTTCGCGACACAAGAATCACCTGCTTGGTCTATTAGATACGCTTCTTCAATTTCACGCGCAACCCTATTCTTGAACCTAGATCTCACTGTCGTATCAGAAAACAAGGGTGCGCAGCCGCATTCTCTACAGTGTAAAGAAAGGTTAGAACAAAGGCTGTCCGTTTAGTGAAGGTAGGGTTGCGCGTGAAATTGAAGAAGCGTATCTAATCCACAAATCAGGTGATTCTTGTGTCCCGAAACCCTCGGTCACGTTACATGCCGCGGAGTTAGACTATTTGGAAACGTGTAATTGAGATAATCTGTGTCTTCTCATGGCTTTAAACACGTGTTCATCTAACTGAACATATATATGTTTGTTGTTTCAATAAATTTTGCGTTGATAGTTTGCGCCGTATTTCGTGTTCCTTTCTGAGTGATTCCGCCTATTTGCGCACCACCGTGCTAAGGTGTGTTACCAACTCGCCCAGCAATGCGTACTCCTGAAGTGGATTACAAGTTGCCGTGTGAAAATAAGCTGACCGATGATTCGGGCTTCAGTGAAGTGCGGCGCTCCTGCGTCACATAGGTATTTCGCCCAAGTGGAGGTCCGTTGGCTGCTCGTACTGGTAGCCGGAATCACCAATATCTTTTTCGCAAGGACAGCAAGCTTGGAATACTTAGACTATTTGTTCGTCCAGGACGCTTGGTACCTCAGATGCTGGAGAGGGGATTACTTTATGTATCGATAATCAGAAATCTCATATTGTGTGACTTCACCCTCTGCCCTTGCGTTTAAAGGAAATAAAGAAAAGGAGAACCGACAAAGGGAGTGGGTGTGGTCGCGGAGAAGGCGCTACGCAGTGGACAACAGTTCCGGCACAAGGTCTATATTTTGGACTTGATTCGGGCTTTGCATCTGGCACGGCCCACCCGACAAAAAACAATGTAGCCCGAGCCCGGGCCGGGCCTGAGATGAGAGGACTTCGGCCCGCTCGAGCCCAACCCGCGGGCCGGGCTGGGCTCGGGCTTTCGAGCTACCAGGAGCCCATGCACACCTCTATTTACCATGTTCTCGAGCACAGCATAGCATTGGCGCAAGCTCTGCTCATCCGGTTCGGTAATAACCTTACCGGGTCTCGTTTCGTCATACGAGCGGAAAGTTATTGCTGAACAAGTTCAGGACATTGTTGCAGAACGGCGTTGTGGAAGAGTCATGCAGTCCGTGGGCAGCGCCTGTCATTTTGGTTCGGAAGAAAGACGGCTCCTGGAGGTTTTGCGTCGATTATTGACGATTGAACGCTCTGACTAAAATAGGTCGTATATCCGCTGCGTCGGATAGATGACGTAATTGACTCCCTACATTTACCTGCTTACTTTTCTTCACTTGATCGACGATAAGGATATTGGCAGATCACCATGAACCCTGCTGACAAGGAAAAGACCGCATTTGTGACACCCGATGAACTGTATCAGTTTAATGTTAGGCCGTTCGGGCTATGCAACGCTCCCACAACTTTTCAAAGATTTATGGACTCTATTCTTCGTGGCCCTAATTGGGAGGTATGTGCTATCTGCACGACATCGTCATTTTTGGACGAACCCTCGAAGAGCATAACGGCCCGTTTAACCGTCGTTCTAGACTGTCGTAGACTGGCTTGGTATTGAACTCCAAGAAGTGCCAGTTAGGTGAAGGACATGCCTTGGTCCTTGGCCGCTTGGTCGACAAAGATGGGGGTCAGGCCCGACCCCCGGAAAATTAGAAGCAGTCAGCGCCTTTAAGCTACCCAAATCTGTAAAAGGTTATGCTCTTTCGACGTGTTGTGCCGAGATTTGCGAGCATCGTGTATCCATTGACCAGCCTCTTGCGAAAAGACAGCCAATTCCAGTGGACATCTGAATGTGACGCTGCGTTCTCTCAACTCAAATTTCTGCTGACATCAGAACATCTTTTCGGTCACTTTGATCTATCTGCTCCTACAGAAGTGCACAGTGACGCAACCGGTATTGGAATCGGAGGCGTGCTTCTTAAACGTCATAATGATAAAAAGCATGTCGTTGCCTATACGAGTCGTTGTCTCAGCAAGGCTGAAAAAGATTACACTGTCACAGAACGAGAATGATTGGCAGCCGTATTCGCTGTTCAGAAGTTGCGTTGTTACCTTTATGGGCGTCCGTTCACGATTGTAACAGACCATCATTCCCTATGCTGGCCCGTTACTCTCCGAGACCCTCCTGGCTGCCTTGGGCGCTGGGCTCCACGCCTCCGGGAATTTGACTTGATAGTATCATACAAAAGTGGAAGACGTCATTCCGACGCTGATTGACTCTCTCGCCTTCCATTGTCTACCACGGAAGTTAATACGGACACCTTAGACGTCCGCTTTCCTACTGTTTAGCGCAAATTTCCTGAAGGCACCATCTTCCAGCGGGAACAGCATAATGACATGACTTTGGACCCATTGTTCGCCAATGCCCGTAGTCCCAAGGGCTGTGGTCACTATGACCTTCGCGATGGACTGTTATACACGATAAATTACTCGGCAAATGGTGCGCGGTATTTACTGGTTGTTCCCGAAAATCTGTATCTGTGATGCGACATCCTCCGTGTCATGCATGATGACCCAACGTCAGAACATCTTGGATTTATCAGCACTTTGCATCGAATACAGGAGCGCTTCTACTGGCCCAAATTGCGACAGTGTACCAAGCAGTACGTCTCCAGTTGCGACAAGTGCCAGCGCCCCAAGCGACCGAGAAGCACTCCACATGCCTTCTTCACTCTATAGCGTCGCGCACTACGCCTTTCGAGCAAGTTGGTATCGACCTGCTATGCACGTTCCCGCGGTCTTGCAACAACAACCGCTGGATCATAGTCTGTGTCGATCACCTCACCAGATATGCGGAAAAGCGCTGCGATACCATCCTCCACAGCTGAGTTCGTCGCTTCCTTCCTGTTACGCTTCATCGTTCTTCGTCATGGTCCCTCCCGTGTTATCATCAGGGACCGTGGTTGCCAATTCGTAGCCGACGCTGTGGAAGAATTGCTTCCTATCCGCACTTCGCAGTTTCGCCATTCAACACGGTATCATCCCCACACGAACGGCCTCGTCGAATGTACAAAGCGCACGCGTGCTGGCTATGTATGTATCATACAATCACAAGAAGTGGGATGAGATCTTGACATTTATCACCTATGCTTATAATACAGCGAAGCACGAAACCACGGACTTCACTCCGTTCTACCTACTCGACGCTCGACATTCGTGCAGCTGCTTCGATACCATGCTTCCGTTTACGTTTCATACGGACGACTCAGTTGCTCAAACATTGTGCCGAGCTGAAGACGCCCGCCAATTACTAATCTGCGCACACTGGCATAGCGTGATCGCGCCAACGCCACGACATCGTTTTATTCGAAAAGGGTGACTGTGTAGTTGTGGACCCCCCCCCCCCCCCACCGCCACAAAAACGTGGCTTTTGCCGCAAATTTTTATCGCAGTATGCCGGCCCATTCGTTATCGTAGATTGCCCGAGTGACTCGACCTACGTTGTGGCACCCTTGACGTCAGCTGGTCAGTTCGTCAGCGCAAGCTGCCTAGGCGAACCCAGTTGGCGCATGTAGCTCGTCTCAAGCAGTTCCATCCCGTACTCCGCCATTGATACGACTAGCCCAGGGGGCTTCGTCTGTAAACCGGGCAATGCGACGGTATGAGCCGGGCCATGGTATGGACCAATGAAGAGGAAGATCAAGCAAGTTGGTTCTGCCTATGGACGCCATCATCGCCTATCATTGCCTGACCTCATCGGTAAATAAACATAGCTAACCTCAATTTAACCGTAACAGTATTTTCTTGCACGCAAAATTGCTGACAGGACATACGACATAAATATTTTCGTGCAGTGGCGTGGTGAAAAAATTAGATTGGACCGTCAAGGGCAACGTGCCTTTATTGCAGAATAAATTTAAGTTTCCTAAAATTACTTAGAGTAGAAAAGCCCTTCCCCTATTACTTCTCCTTGAGATACTGGAGATGGAACAACTGCATCCACTAGAGCATCCCACTGATGGTCCGGCGATGGCATCGGTGAATGCCTACAAAAGGGCGAAAAAAATTTATCGTTATCAATGTAAATGTCATGAAACATTGGCCTTTCTAAGGTTGAAGACTGGGCGTGTTGGTCAAGCATCTTCAGATCGTACAACTCAATCAAATCGACAACGCAAAAAAGATACACACAAAACGGAGCGCTCTGTTGCGTGTGTATCCGTCCTTTGTCCCATCGATTAGTTCCTCTAAACAATCTACATTGGCCTTCCATTATTGAATGGTATATTGAAATGAAACAATCTGCGGACAAAAGCTTCTCTTCAGTTAAGTTTAGCTTTGGAAATAATGATCACAATTTCTATGTTTGTTGAGTCCTTACAATGAAGTTAATTTAGCTTTTATGTGATCACATTTGACGACACAACGTGTATTTTTCTGTGCCAAGGTGGTTGGTTAATTTCTTAGCGACAATGCTCAGAGCAATATATGTTGCTTTCCTGCCGTTAATTCATTTAATAATTGTCTAACCAAGTACCTACTTCAATTAGCGTGCGGGAAATTTGTGAGAATGTGAAGGGTGTGCATGCAAAAATTCTGTAGTTTGAATATCAATCGAATGTGTTCCTTAGTCGAAGGATATGCAGTTCGAAAACTACAAGTTCGTATATTCCCGAATATTGGGCGACCGACGAACATGCAGTTAAAAAGATATATATTAGGGTCAATTATAATATTAAAAAAAGTCACAGTTTCACCGCAAGGGTGAAGCAATGAATGCGATAGCAAAAAATTGTAATGTTATACGAAGTGAGGTTGGCAGCTAACTCTTTTTGGATCCGATCTCACGCAACTCTAGAAAACGCTTGTTTAAGAGAATTCTCTTCGCGTTGAGAGCGCAGCACGTAGAAGGGTACACCGGCCCCCCGCTTCCGGCCGCCGAGAAGGGGGAGATAACGCGCGCGCCCGCGACCGCGCTCGTAAAATCGAACGTCGCCACCCCCCCCCCGCCCGCTGTCGGCCGCCGAGAAGGGGAGATAACGCGCGCGCCCCCACTCGTAAAATCGAAGGTCGCTCGAGGGACCCCCCCCTCCTCGCGTCTTTTCACGCTCACGAACCACGGGCGGGGACGATTATATATATACATATACATATACGGCAAATGACGCCGACGCCGACGCGGACGCCGACGCCGACGGCGAAATCCAGCCGCGAGTGTCCATATAATTGCTATCGCAATAAAAAAGAAACGCTAGCGGAATAAAAACTGCTGTGGACCCCTACTTTTAAGTAAAATATCGGTAGTATGCAAGCATTTTTCACCTATTGCGGTTAAAACGCCATTGCAAAGATTCCTCAAGCGAGATTCCATAGAGCCCCATACATGCGTTATCGTGATAAGCCGCCATATGCCTATATATATATATATATATATATATATATATATATATATATATATATATATATATATATATATATATATATATATATATATTACTTCGAAGTAGAGGACGTGCAAAACGAAAACTTCGTTTATTTTTTCCAACGTTTCAGCCGGGGCCGGGCCTTCATCAGGGCCCTGATGAAGGCCGGGCCCCGGCTGAAACGTTGGAAAAATAAACGAAGTTTTCGTTTTGCACGTCCTCTACTTCGAAGTATTGCATTTGCTGGATCCAAGGACACCTTCTTCTTCATATATATATATATATATATATATATATATATATATATATATATATATATATATATATAATGTATATATATATATCATAAAAAAGGTTGACTGTGGCCCTAAGCATATGGTGGGCCCGACGTCACTATGTCCCGCGAAAAGACTTTCGTGCTTTCGGAAAGTGCAGAAAGAGCTTACAATTGATTCTCATTTCGGCTCCAGTGCGTACGGCAGTGCCATTGCCGATAAGCACCGTGAAGCACAAAAAGTTCAATCGCGGCCACCCTATGAACGTGCTAGCTCAGCACAGCTTTATTACAATAAGCGCAGCACAGTCTTATCTCTATAAGTGCACTGCACGGTTTTAATAAAACGCAAGCCGGATAAACTTCGCCTCCATTCGCTGCCACCTCCTTCCTTGTGCGGGACCGCGAAGTGGTACGCGGTAACGCCTTGTGCGCATCGCTCGCAGATGCGAAAACGGTTTGGCCATCGTCACTGTGACGCAACGTAATGCTCGCTACACCTGTGGCGCCTGTGCACGCTCAGAAGTTCAGCGGGTATGAAGAACAGTCGGATGGCAAACGGGCGTCTCCCCGTGGGGCGTGCGCCCTGACTATGACGACGGGGGAGGCGATGTTCTGCACGATACAAAAGAACTGGCTCGATGCTGCACTGTAAACTCAAATTATCCCATATGGGCGTTTTCAGTAGGTGATATGCCCTTTTACCACCCAAGCCCGAGATAAGAACTCCCTCAGCAGGGGGTAAAATGGGCTGGAGCCACTATTTCACTCTGATCATTAAAAATCCGAAAATATGGGAGTTGAATATATGTCAAATGGGAATAATAAAAAAAATGGTTGATACCTCCGTAGTAGGAATCGGTATAACACGAAAGTGAAACCTGTCCTTGCAGAAGCAGTCAGAGCACCGTTTAACGTGGATACGTCTGCCTTGACGCTTGGTGGTACATCTGTATGCCGACGACTAACGTCCATGATCAATGATTAAACAAACCCTTGTGGCCATAGATACTTGTGGTAGCTGTACGATGAGAGCGGTATCATAGAAAGTGGTGTGACAGCCAGAAGAGCGTAACTGATTGGACCGCCGAACTTGGGCTAAGGTCACCTACTCGCAGCGTGTTAGAGTTAAGCCGTGTTCAGACTACGTGCGCTACGTACGGATCCTCGGTAACGATCGTAAGCGTAAATGCAAGCAACGTAATGAGCATGTTCAGACGTTGTTGGATTTAGCGTAACTTACGTAACGTTTAGGGCATAAATGATGACGGGTAACCGACTTTTACGACAACTACTGATGCGACCGTTACGTACGACCAATGGGCAAATCAGTTTCGGCTTTCACTTTCTGTTCGCGGGTCTTCCGGCCTTCCCAGATTATGTGTCTTCATGCGCGTCTGAAAGCCAAGCAGCAGCGTGTGTGTGCAGTTGGTTTGTCAGACTAGAGGGCAGACGCGACGTGCGTCAAATAGAGCGCTCGTCGCGTCTCCCGTTTAGCTCAACCAGCCCAGCCATGGTCAAACACACGAACCTTGCTAGGCTGAAACAGTTGTAGCGAGGATGCAGCGCACATTCAGTGTGGTGATTGGCGCGTCGTAAAAAAAGAAAATCACAGCATATGCACGGAGTGAATGATGATGCGTGGGCGAAGCTCTGGAGGTTCATCGGTAAACCGTGAATTTTCGTCCATACATCATCAAAGACGTGACAAACACTATGTGTATATATACAAGAAATTTTATTTATTCGTAAACGGTACCGAGACGTGGCTTCCCGGTCCCCCTTCATTATAACGGCTTCATGGTCGGTGAAGTGGAGGGATAGGGGTTCTTATATGGCTCCGTAGAGGATTCCTAGAGGGGAGAGAGGAGGATAAGACGCACATCCGCTGTGGGGATGTGGAACGCGGACACCGCTCCGTAGAGTAGAGGATTCCTAGAGGAGAGAAAGGGGGTGAGCGTCAGTGTTGCGGAGTTGCCACTCCGGAATTGGAATGACTCCGGATTCATTCCACATTTTTGCGACCACGGAATGGAATGGGAATGGAATGGGGCCAACGCTTGGTAGGAATGGAATGGGAATGGAATTAAGCGCCTTTTGCACGGAATTGAATGGGAATGGAATTACGTTTTTTTCCGAAAATAGAGCACCTTTTCATCTTCGCGCTGTTTTTCAAACTTCAAACATTAGTAAGTCAAAGCCTCGAATTTTTAACAATAAAGCAGTATTTTTAAAATGGCTTCGCTGATTAAAAGCACGGTACCTTAATAAGCAACCCACCTACTACCATTATGTCCTTATATAGACTGTGTTGCTCCGAAGTTTGTCTCTATCCTTCGCGTAACCGCGGTTATATGCCGTTGGTATCCGTCGTGCGGAACTACAGCGGCGGCATACAAATATTTATGCCGCCGCCATTAAACAAATATGTTTTCTCCATTTTCACGGTCGCTCTAGACGCGTGGCAAAACTGCTTAGTCTTTTGAACACTATTTATGTCAGCATAAAAATACGCTATATCGTCATTTTAGCATTTACACATATGAGCTTAAACCATATTAAAACATCCCAATTCGTTCAAACATGCTGATCATGCAAATACCATAGGTAGCAGGAGAACTGCCCCTATGGGAATTAATAGGGTTGATGTACTGCATGAGATATGTCACCAAGTTACTCTTCGTACTCTTCGACTTTCCCTGGACCTTGGTTACGTGTTTTGCGCACTTTTGCAGTTCTTAATGCATCTGATGGCATCAGCTTGACGGGGTGTTCAGTCTTAACTCGATAAAACTATCAAGATGCATTTACTACGTTGAGGAATTACAGAAATGGAATTGAACTGCCCGGCCATTCCTGGAGTGGGAATGGGCTAAGTTTTTTTAATTCCCAGGAATTGAAAGGAATGGAATTGCAGCAAGTTCTAATTCCCTGGAATGGAATTGGAAGGGAATGGAGGCACCCATTCCGCAACAATGGTGAGCGTAGGAGAGGAGAGAGAGGGGACGCGCGCGCCGCTCCGTACAGTAGAGGATTCCTAGAGGAGAGAAAGGGGGTGAGCGTTGGAGAGGAGGGAAAGGGGGGAGGGGTGTAGGACACGGGCGCCGCTCCGTACAGTAGAGGATTGCTAGAGGAGAGAAAGGGGGTGAGCGTTGGAGAGGAGAGAGAGGTGGAGGGGACGCGCATGCTCTGGAGGGGTGTAGGACGCGGGAAGGAGGGATGGACTATGCCCCCGCAAGCACATCCAAGCAAGATCAAGGAATGGAGCCAACCTGGGCGACAGACACCACCTGCCTAGCCATTGCTAAGCTGCCCCTCTATGCTCTCGGCCATGACTCTAGTGACTGTAGTGGTGGTGGACGGCCTTATTGTACTACAGTGTTCTGCTTGACATAGATGGCCACACCGCCTGCGGGACGCTCCCGCTTCCTCGGTGCACACGATGGGAAATAGAGGTGGTCTGGAACGCGCTTATTTCTCATGGTCATCAGCGTCATCGTCATCATTATCACGAGATACTGCTGGTTACACCTGACGCAGGACAAGGTTAGACTAAGAGGAGCTTCGCCCCTAAAACGTATCGTACCGGAAAGATAAATGTGAACATACGTGGTCGCAAGCGACGCAAACGGCCGATCCAGCTGCTACGCGATACGACAATTATGAAAGATGCGACTGCAGTCTGAACGCGGCTTTATTGAACAACGGTGCCCGACCAGAGGGAAACAACGCGCGTTGTGTCTTCCCCGTTGGCCGGCTGCGATTTTTCGCGGGGCGAGCATTAAGTTGGGGATCGCGGAGTTACGGCCTCGCGAAGCACTCGCGCGTCCCAGAGCTATTTTTGGTATGTACAGATGCTATGAGCGAGGCCGATGCTAGGGGTAAGGTCGCCACCTGGCAGTGTGTTGATGCGTCGACAAAATTGCACTTTTCAGATTCGAAACGCGCCGAATGGGACGGACGTGTAGAGACGACGCTTTGAAGGAACTAATCGTGCAATTCACGGCCATAATGCGTTACTTTACTTTAGCAAGAGCACTGGGAGATGACAGTGGTAGATATAAAAGGTTTGTTTTTAAAGCCTACGGAGTATGTGATCGGGCGCAGTGGTTAGCGTGTCCGCCATCTGTTGTCGCTGACCAAGAGGTCGTAGGTTCGACACTCGTCGACGGAACTTTTTTCTTTGTCTTCAGATCATTCGCATTTTTTCGACGTAATTTCCGTAACAGAAATACGTCACTAAAATTTTGGTGGACCCCGGTATAAAACACTTTCGTGTTAAAATATATTGACGTGGCGCAGAAGGGTGTATTCAAATACGCCGATTTGGTCAAGAACTAATAAGCAAATAGAATCGTTCTCAGTCTCAGCGTCAACTTCTCAACAGTTACTTCATCAGGCAAGTTTGAAGTAACCCGCGCAGCGCCAACGCTCTTCTTTTTCCTTCGTAAAAACTGCGCCTTTCGACTCCCATATATGCCGAACTACACGCACAGCGGAGGAGCACGTCAGAATCTGGACTTAGGAGCGCGGGAAGGGTGCGTCGCGTGCCCCGTCGTTCCGTTCGTTGAGGCAGCCATTTTTATCGGCGGCGGCCGTGCAGTGCGATTCATACGAAGTCTTCGGTGTTACCCGCAATGTTTAAGCCGAGGACACATGGTAAGTTACTCCGAATGAACTTTGTGTGTTATTTTTTGGTGTGTGTGCGCGCTAGTGCAACTTTGTCAGTTGTTGAAAGGCTCGCGGTAGATTCAGCTTCGAGATGACCGAAACACTTGTTTCTTCCGTGACACTACGTGCTTTGTATGTTGCAAGCGCGTACTCTGAATAGCTGTGTTTGAGGGAGGTGAAAATCAGGAATTCGTAGAGCTATGCCTGTGATCGCCTGACCATACATGCAAAGATAGCGCTGTGTATAACGCATATGTGCAGTTCGATTGCCCAGGCCGCAGTGTGGTAATCGCAACTTGAGATCACCACGAACCTCGCATGGCTTTTGGTGTGTTGTTATTTCATGATGTCAGCGCTCGGTGTTTAGCGCGACGGCGTGCAGCGCACGGCCAGAAAGTTATTGCATGCAGAGTGATCGTAGTTAAGTTGGTGTACGGTACCAATATGTGATGAGTATGTGTACGCTAAGTGCTTTATTTATTGGCATTTGGCTCGAACTGTTGTGCCGTGCCTGTGCTGTACAAGTGTTGTTGTCCATAATATGCTCCTTCCTAGAAACTGTACTCAAGGGCTGTACTATGTGTGTGATCTAATTCACAAGTAAATATTCTGTCAGTCTCTACACGCTAAGGCAAAATCACCCGAAAGAGTAGTAACGGAGCCAAATAAGCGCGCGCGATGAACGGATAGACCGTTGAAAGAGTAACCACAGAGGGATGCGTGCTGTGTGCAAACCATTTAGTCTCCAAAGGCACCAAAGGGGTGAACCGCGCGGGAGATACGTTCCGTGTGCAAACCATTGTCAAGTAAGCTAACCGTCCTCCTCGCTCTTGGTCAGTCTTCTCACTTGTTTTCATGGAGGCGCGTTGGCGGTTGTGTCGCGCTAGGAGAGTTCGACGATTTAGGAACTACGCCGCGGTGCGTTAAATAAACACGTATGCCGCGTACGCGTGGATGAGCATGTGGTGCTGCTTTTACGTTTCGCCGCACCCATGAAGTTTAGAGCTGTTCTCGACACGCCGCGACGACGCCGCGCTGTATTTCTCCGGCCACGGTACTCCGGGGTAGCAACGCGGCACTGCGTCGACACCGGCTGGGAATGGCGGCCGAGAAGACATAGGCTTATCGGATCCATGAATTCAATCTGACTCTGGGCAGAAATCGGCGCTGGATTATTTCACAAGTAAGTGATCATACTTAATTTTCCGTACGTGTCGCTTGCGCGAAACGCATCGCGCTTGTTGGCAACGGGCTCGATCGTGTTGTATATATCGCGCGCACGAATTGCACCGCGTAGGTCGGCTTGGGCGTCACCTCGCCTGTGCTTTGTGACTGCCTGGAAATTGGCCGCCGTTGTCGTCGGCCGCCTGGACGCTCTCGCCGCTGCGGTGCGACTCGTCCAAAACGCATTGCGGTTGCCGTCAACGAGCTCGGTTGTATGTCGCGCTGTTGAGGTTACGTGTAGGTTCTTCTGCGCGGACCAAGATTGGGCGATGTGCGTGAAGTCATGACTTCGAGGAAGTAACTTAGAAAAACTAATTTATTTACATTGAGAAAACGTCCATCAGTCCAGCAGCTCGGACACCCACTTTCTCGAGCCGCTGCTGTCCGTCTCCCCCCCTTGGCCCCGCTTTTTCTGTCTCCCTCTCTCTATCGTCCCGGCGGATTCACAAAAGACGTTGTAGCCTGCAAGCGGGAAGCTCCAATGCGTCAGAGCCGCTTCTTGGTCGTCAACATCGAGACCGGCTCTGCCATTGTGTCGAAGCACCCGCACTGCGCCGTGGCAGAGACGACCAGTCCAGTGGCTTTTTGCGAGGTTTCTCAGGGATACCAAGAACCGCCGCATTCCGTCGATCGACGAGTCCCATTGTCCTCCGGGACCAGAGCCCCGTCCTCTGCGGCGCCCGCCATTGTGGCTCGAGCTCGCCCTTCCCGATATGATTAGAAGAACAGAACGCAACAGACTCCTCCGCCGCCGGAAGATCCGACGTGAAGGCGGCCAGCTGTCAGGTTGCCCGAAGCGTTGGGGTTCCTCCTCGGCGTGAAAACTGAAGACACTCAGCTGGTTGTGGCCGCCGCACTCGCGTCATCCGTGACCTGGTCCCTAAGACACACTACACAAACACACCAACTCTGGTCAGCGTGCCCGAGCGACACGCCCACCGGACGCTATAACTCCCCCCATGACTTTACGAAATGCTACCCTCGCTCTTTTCACTCCAGTTGTGTTCGGGCTCTCGAAAAAGAGATTAAATGCCGCTATCTCAATTTCCGGATTGGTCGGCGATACAAACAGATTTTCCAAAAAAGAAAAAAAAACGACAAGATACAATTTGTGTTTGACTCCTAAAATCCGCGACTTAGTCCATCGGCATTCTCATTCTGGTTCCCTTTTCTATACTTGACCTCGCAGTTGTATTCCTGCAGTATGTGGCTCCACCTCAAGAACCTCCCGTTTTTACTGGACATTTGCTTCAGCCATGAAAGATGACAATGGTCAATCTCGACCGTGCATTTTGTGCCTTGAATATAGCATCCTAGCTTTTGAATGGCACACACAGTGCACAAACATTCTTTCTCGGAGGTGCTGAAAGCTTCTTCTCGGGGAGTCAGCTTCCTACTGAGATAGAGCACGCGATGCTCCTCACCTCCTTCGTTAAGTTGGGCAAGGTACCCCTAGACCTCGGTTGCTCGAGTCACATTAGAGAATGAATTCTCGGCCAAAGTCTGGCGCGACCAGCACAGGCCGTGAAGCCAAAGCTGTCTTCAATTTTTGGAAAACTTCCTCTCTCTCGGCGCTCCAAGTGACCACGTCCGATTCATGCTTTCGTAGACTCAGTTAGCGTGCTGGCAAGCTCCGAGTAATTTGGAATATAGTGCTGGTAATACCCGGCCATGATAGGTGTAACCTTAAGAGACAGGAAGAGAGTAGAGTGGGTCAGGGAACAAACGGGGGTTAAGGATAGCATAGTTGAAATCAAGAAGAAGAAATGGATATGGGCCGGGCACGTAGCACGTCGGCAGGATAACCGCTGGTCATTAAGGGTAACTGACTGGATTCCAAGAGATGGCAAACGCTTGAGGGGGAGACAGAAAATTAGGTGGGTAGATGAGATTAAGAAGTTTGCAGGTATAACGTGGCAGCAGAAAGCACAGGACCGGGTTGATTGGCGAAACATGGGAGAGGCCTTTGCCCTGCAGTGGGCGTAGACAGGCTGATGATGATGATGATGAATACCCGGCCATTCCCAGGAAAGCTCGTACATCCCTTTTGTTTATGGGTCTTGGGAAATTAACTATTGCCGTCACTTTGGCTTTGATAGGTTCCCGTTTTCCGAGTCCTATCTCATGTCCCAAATACGTGACCCGTGCTTGGCCGAACTGACACTTCTCGGCTTTGACAGTCAGGCCCGCCCCTTTGATCCTTTCGAGCACCGTTCGAGTATGCTGTAAATGAGACTCCCAATCATTAGAAAATACGGCCACATCATCCAGATATGGCACCGCAAATTCTTCTAGTCCTTCAAGTACCTGATCCATTAACCTTGAAAAACAGAACGGCGTGTTTTTGAAGCCAACGCTCATGGTAACGGGCTGATAAATCCCCAAAGGTGTTACAAAGGCCGCATAGCGACTGGCTCGTTCTGTTAAGGGCACCTGCCAATATCCCCTCACTAAATCTAGAGTTGAAATGAATGCAGCCCTGCTTACAAGCTCCACTCTTTCCTCTATGTTAGTCCTTTTGTAATCGCATTTAATTTACGATAATCGACGCATGGTCTTGGATCCTTCCCCGGTACCTCAACTAACATTAAAGGGGAGCAATAGTCGCTATACGCTTCCTTGACGACGCCAAGGCGAAGCATCTTTTTAACTTCTGCCTTCATTAGGTCTAGCTGTCGCGGAGACATGCGGTACGCCTTGGAGCTGAAAGGGACCTCCGTAGACAGCTCGATGTCATGCTGTACCAAATTAGTCCTTCCGAGGCCTTTCCCCCAAACAATCCAGGTATTCCTGAATAAGTTTCTTCAAATCCTCCACTTCAGCTGTATCCAACTCCTCTTTGTTAACCGCACACGCTATTACCTGTACCTCTAGGTACCTAGGTACCTCTAGAGAAACATCTTCTGAAACATTCATAGCGATGCTGACAATCGCTGCTCGCTCTAAAAACGGTTTCATTAGATTTACGTGGCAGACCCTGCCCTCACGTTTTCGTCCCGGTATTCTCACGGTGTAGTTTACCTCTGAAAGACGACTGATAATCTCGGCAGGTCCATTCCAGTGGACTTCCAGTTTATTTTGGCGATTCAGCCTCAAGATCATCACTTTGTCGCCAGTGTTGAATGATCGCTTCAGGGCATTTCGATCGTAGTAGCGCTTTGAAGCGTCTTGCGCTGCCTTTAGGTTGCCTTTAACGATCTCGCGACACTTATGTAATCTTTGCATTAGGTTCAACACATACTCGATCACACTTTTAGGCACCCAATTGTCCTCCCACAGCTCGCGGGACTAGCCTCAGTGGACCTCGAAGATTTCGGCCATATACCAGCCCTGCTGGTGCAAATCCCGTTCCTCCATGTGGCACGGTGCGCAACGGAAACAGCGTGCCAGGTAAGCAATGATCCCAGTTACAATTCCTTTCATGGCAAACCGCTCTCAAAACCTTTTGAGGGTAGCATGCCATCTCTCCACACTGTTGCTTTGCGGATGGTAAACTGAGCTATGCAAAATCTTAATGCCACACTTCTCGAGAAACGTTGTCGTGAGTGCGCTCGTGAATACTGTCCCCTGATCTGACTGCATTTCGGCCGGGAAACCGAGGCGCGAAAATATAAAAAGTAAAGCATCCACTACTTCTACCGAAGTTGCCTCGTTTAAGGGTACCGCCTCGGGGAACTTCGTTGCAGGACACAATAGTGTGAGAATGTATCTGTTTCCCGCACTTGTATTCGGCAACGGCCCCACCAAATCCACTACAACTCTGCGGAAGGGCTCAGAAATAATGGGCACTTTCACCATTGGCGCCTTCCATTTCCGGCTCTCTGGCAAGTGTCACAAGTCATCACGAAGATCTGCACCTCTGTGAAACACCCTGGCCAATAAAATTCCTGCAGCACCCTTTTCTTGGTTTTATTTATGCCCAGGTGCCCTGCCCACGAGTGATCATGAGAAAGACTGAGTAGGTCCTCTTGATTTTAGCAGTGCACTGAGGGACGAGGACTAAGAAAAGAAGGTGCACAACACGGGCGCTATGTTGGGCGCTACTCCTGCGCTACCCCTGCAAACTCTGATCTTTTTCTTAGTCCTCGTCCCTCAGTGCGCTGCTGAAATCAAGATGAATCCGTACCAACTAGCTCAAGTTTCAATTCTCAAACTGAGTAGGTCCTTGCGATACGGTGACGGCACCACCAATTGATCTCAAGTTTGTCCTCGCCTATCTCGGTATTTACGATACAGGATACCGTTCCTCACTTCGAAAGATATGTTTCTTGACGACACACCTTCACTGTTTCCATTGTTCAGAACCGCTATACTAGGGTCATTTTTCTGAGCCGTCCGTAACGTCTCCCTGTCAACACCTAGCATGGACCACTGCAAACTCTAATCTTTTTCTTTCGAACGGTGTTTCCTTTTCTAAACGGGCGGCTCCTTAGCCTGACCCACTTCCGGATTTTCGGTAGGAGAAATAGGAGCTATTTCCTCCTCTGGTTTAACTACTCCAGATCCAGTCGTTTCATCTTTGGCTTTGGCACTTTCCTCATCGTCGTAACGCAGTTGCTGAGCTAAGGCGCGTGCTTTCGACCACGTCAAAGCCATGACTTGGGCTTCCGCAAAGGTGCGCCCTTTTTTGTTCAGTAGAGACTCCGAGCTGTTCGAGAAAAGGTACGGGCAGCCTTCGGGTAACCCCTTGGATACTGCTGCCACTGTCTCGATAGCTCCGAAAGGTCCCTGAATCTGTACCTTTGCCATGGGTAAGCACACTGAATCTTCGCTGACGGCCTGCCTTATCCATGCGCATTCGGACAAGTAGTCTCCACTCTGCACGTAGTTCGGATGGACTACCTCCATGGTGGCAGCCGAGTGCCTGAGTACCCTACACTCTTTGCCATTTACCATGAAATCTGTCATGTATGGCTTCAAGAGATCTACGTTACTCGGGTGATTGCTTATGCAAGCAAATATCTTTACTTGCGATGAGCAGCGCCTATAGGGGCGCCACTGAAAGCCGCGTAGCGGCGGCCGTCGGAACCGCAAACGGGTCGCGTAGCAGACGCCTTCTTTCACTGCAAGCATGACGGAAGTGCGCGCGTGCGATTTACCGCTTGTGCGCGTCCCAAATAATTACTTTTGCGGCGATAGTGTGCGCAAAGGAACCGCACTTCATAGTAGTGAACCAACGCCTGAACCAAAGTTTTTTCTCGACACAGTAGCTTCGTTTACGTGCCATGTGTTTATATGGTAGATTTTGAGGGAGCGCTGTCGCACCGGCGCATGGATTTCACGGGTGCGGCCACGCGAAGGGTCCGCGATGGTAAAACTTTGAAACCAGCACGATAAACTTGCGAAAAATATCTCGGCAGCTTGCGCTAGTGGCGCGAGACTGAGTCACTGTGGAGCTGGTGGTCACCTAGCTTGTTATACCAGCTTGCCTACGTATTTGCTATTTTTTTTTGCAAGCTATTACCAAGTGTTGCAAAATGGCGTTAGGCTCTACGTGATAATACGCGGTTTTTGCGGAAACATGGCACGTGAGTAGATACGCTAATTACGCGATTCTTGCGAGAACGTTTCACGTGATTAGTTACGTGACCTGCAGGTGATTAGTTACGCACCAGCATATGCTCACCAATTACATGCTAAAGAAAACATAGCAACCAGTAGCTAGAACCACCAGCAAGAATAAAGAAAAGAAAACACGTAAGTTTCATAATCGGCTCCACTCAGGCGTGCGCAGGGTTCCCCATCAGGGGGGGGGTGGCAAGGGATTATCGCAGTGCCCCCCAGGCCCCTCCGAGTCAATGCATGGGGCAGATTTTGCGCCCCCCCTTCCCTCTTAGGCGAACAGGAAAGCCCCCCCTCCTCCCCACACTTCCCGTGCGCACGCCTATGGCCCCACTCATAACACATGTAGCTTCTGTAAAGCGAATGAGCATTAGTGGAATACATCAAGGGTTTCCTATGATCATGAAGTCATGTTACGAGGCATTCAAAAGGAGGTTCAATCGGTTGAATGTCCTGTCAAAAGCCTTTAACGCGCACAGGAGCCATGTTTTACAGTCAATATGCATATAGTTGAGGCGAGCGCACAGCGAACATTCTGCACCGGTGATCGCGTTCCAGTGCCATCAATAGGTAGAATGCAGCCGATTTCGTGCACACGTGTGATTCCACGGCGCTTTTGTAAAGGAGCCGTCACCTGCCCCACATTCTCTGGCATTGCGCTTCGCGCCATTCGTTTTTCAAGAGAGCCTAGACATCGCGTCTTATCAGTAATATGATAAGTGTGCATTGTATTGTCAACGCTCATGTGCATTGTAGCGTCTACAATGCAGGCGAGGCGACCAAGTCTAAACGTAGTAGCGTTCCCTGAAGATGTAGCGACATAAATGGAGAAATAAAAAAATGCCCCCACCTCCCCCGAAGGGAAATCGTGAGGAAATGCGAATGCATTTCGCGCGCGCTTCACTCCATTTATATATGGTGGTTGTGGTTCGAAGAAGGAAAGGGCACCTAATTTCTGCAGCCTGGTCGGGAGCACCGGCGCAGCGCCTGTTTTTTTTCTTTTTTTTTTTGCTTTTTTTTCTGTTTTTTTTCTTTTTTTATTTTTTTTTAAATTTTTTCTTAATTTTGTTTTGTGCTTTTTTTTTCTTTTTTTATTTTTAAAATTTTTTTTTCATATATAACTCCGCCGAGCTCCCGCGATGCGAGCGCCCTCACGCACCAAAGCGCGCTCCTCCTCTCCACTCACTATAACACCTGCCGAGGCCACCGTGGACAACGCCAACGCCGGATGCCTTGACATAGCCCGACTAAGAAATGCATTCGCATTTAAAACTGGGGATGCGTAAAGTACGCAGCGATGGAGCGGTGTTTCCTACTGGAACATGCCAATCGCTGCTAATGTGCAATGAGAGACAGAAGACTCCGACTGGACACAGAGACTCGCAGTCCGCTTTTAGTTAACGCGCACGCTGCGAATTTTTATTGTTCAACAACGCACAGGAGAAATCTCCCACCGGCACCACCTTAGAGGTCAAGATCCATTGCCATATATACGGGGTGGCCAGTGAACGGTTGTGCAGCGCGAGCAGTCGGTTTTTAATGACGATAGTCTTTCTTGGGATACCTAAACGGACAAATTTTGGTCTGTCTGTCTGTCTGTCTGTTTTTCTGTTTGTCGGCACGTCACACGATTCAGCTAGCTGGCCAAACTTTAACCCCCTGCCTTACGACCTTCAATCTTGACCAAGAAGCATGTGTTCATACGGGTGAGCGTGGGCAATTAAAAATCAAATATTACGCATACCTGAGGCACAACATCAATACCTTAGTACTATTCACAGTGTTCCTTTAAAACAAAATCTATAGATACGTAATTATAAAGATCCTAGTGTTTATTACGCGGCGCTGCTGTGTACAAAACAAGTCTCCGCCCAGTGATTTAACTTCGACGCTGTGGCTGGCTGTGGTGCTGCCACCTGGCAGCAGCATTGTTCAACACAAGCCGATGTTCCCCGGTAGCGCTGTAGATGGCGTCCTCTTCTGTTTTATCAATGCCAGCCAGATGCGGCTGATTCATCGTAGAAGAGCGCTGTCTCAGGCAAGGCAAAACATATATGGCGGCTTGATGAAATACGACCCACTCTACAAGACATGATCAGAGAACGCAGAGAAAAGACCGACGACCAAATTTCAGCGGAGAAACGCCGGCGTCCGTCTAAGCGCGCCCGGAAAACGTCCGAAAAACGAGCCCAGCGGCTAGCCCAGCTATTAAATTGTGGTACTCATGCCGCTCATGCAGTGCAGTCGGCACAAGACTATCGTCTTTCGACGACATTTGCAGCGAAGCACGCAGATACGCGGCCAATTTTTTTCAACCAAGAAACTCGCTAGCAGACGCTGCCTGTGTCGGCTTCGCGAGGCGAGAGAAGGGAGAGAGGGAGAGAGGGGGGGGAAGCGTAGGAGAGGAGAGAGGGGGCGCATGCGCAGTGAGAGTGTGGACGCTGCGGGCAGAGATGCCTAGAGAAGAGAGAGAGGGGGGAGCGTAGGAGAGGAGAGAGGTGGGACGCGCATGCGCAGTGAGGGCTTTCTGGTTGCCGCGGGGAGGGATGCCTAGAGGAGAGAGAGGGAAAGAGGAGGTTTTTTATTTTTATTTTTTTTTTGAAAGGGTTTGCGCATGCGCAGTAAGGGAATGGTCACGCCGCACACCTCCACCACCGGATTAAGCTTCGCCATAAGATGCTTCACATCTAACACCTGCCGGCGCGCACACCTCCTCAACCTATCCTCCTCCTCCGCGGACAACGCCGCACAACGCCAACGCCGGATGCCTGACATAGCCCGACTATGAAATGCATTCGCATTTAAAACACGGTAGTCGTTCTAACACTGCCGTAAACAAAGCGCGATTGCTTACCTTCAGCGTCGGACAGCCGCAATCAACCGCCGCCGTCGCTCTCGCTCATGAAATAGCACCGGAAACCTGTATAAGTGCGTTCCTGGCGATTTTTTAAATGCGAATGCATTTCATGTGCGGCGTTGTCCGCGGAGGAGGATGAGGAGGATAGGTTGAGGAGGTGTGCGCGCCGGCAGGTGTTAGATGTGAAGCATCTTATGGCGAAGCTTAATCCGGTGGTGGAGGTGTGCGGCGTGACCATCCTTACTGCGCATGCGCAAACCCTTTAAAAAAAATAAAAATAAAAAACCCCCCTCTCCCTCTGTCTCCTCTAGGCATCCCTCCCCGCGGCAACCACACCCCCTCACTGCGCATGCGCCTCCCCTCCTCTCTCCCCCTGCTACGCTCCCCCCTCTCTCCCCTCTAGGCATCCCTGCCCGCGCCGTCCACACTCCCACTGCGCATGCGCGTCCCACCTCTCTCTCCTCTCCTACGCTCCCCCTCTCTTCTCTAGGCATCTCTGCCCGCAGCGTCCACACTCCCACTGCGCATGCGCGCCCCCCTCTCTCTCCTCTCCTACGCTCCCCCCTGTCCCTCTCTCGCCTCGCGACGCCGACACAGGCAGCGTCTGCTAGCGAGTTTCTTGGTTGAAAAAACCGACTGCTCGCGCTGCACAACCGTTCACTGGCCACCCCGTATATATGGCAATGGATCTTGACCTCCAAGGTGGTGCCGGTGGGGAGATTTCTCCTGTGCGTTGTTGAACAATAAAAATTCACAGCGTGCGCGTTAACTAAAAGCGGACTGCGAGTCTCTGTGTCCAGTCGGAGTCTTCTGTCTCTCATTGCACATTAGCAGCGATTGGCATGTTCCAGTAGGAAACACCGCTCCATCGCTGCGTGCTTTACGCATCCCCAGTTTTAAATGCGAATGCATTCCTTAGTCGGGCTATGTCAGGCATCCGGCGTTGGAGTTGTCCGCGGTGGCCTCGGCAGGTGTTATAGTGAGTGGAGAGGCTGAGCGCGCTCTGGTGCGTGAGGGAGCTCGCATCGCGGGAGCTCGGCGGAGCTATATATGAAAAAAAATTTAAAAGAAAAAAAAACAAAAGAAAAATCAGAAAGAAATAAAAAAAGAAGAAAAAAAACTGAAAAAAAAGCAAAAAAAAAAAACAGGCGCTGCGCCATGCTCCCGACCAGGCTGCAGAAATTAGGCGCCTTTTCCTTCTTCGAACCACAACCACCACATATAAATGGAGTGAAGCGCGCGCGAAATGCATTCGCATTTCCTCACGATTCCCTTTGGGGAGGTGGGGGGCATTTTTTTTTATGTGTTTGAGCAGCCGACAACGCAGCAGTTACTTTTGGGCATCGCTGAAGCCCGACAGAGGCGTTAAATCACGATGAAAACACGTCCATCCGTGCACTCGCGTACACGCTCGCGGGAAAAACTGCTCTTCCGGACCCGCAAACGCTTCCGAGCCGTGGCGGCAGATGGCGTCGTCGGCGCTTTGCGCATCGCCTATAGGGACCGAGGTTAGGTCCTCTATAACAATGCGTGTGTCGGCGAGCGAAAGAACAGGGAACCGTTCAGGCCGATGGCAGGAGCAGAAGAAGACTATTC
>JALIZH010026861.1:0-15341 GCA_030522465.1 Rhipicephalus appendiculatus
CCGCGACATGGTTTTCAAACAGCTCAAAAAAGGGAAGGCGATACGTAGTTACGGAAAAGCGTTCTACTCAATTTGGAGATTCATAAATCCGAGATTTCAGGGATGTCTGCCGAACGAACGCGAATTGTCGCTTGAGGGCTGAATAGCTAGAATATCTGGTAGCGTACTGCGCACACATGAATCAGGGGGAAAATGAGCAGAGACAGCAAAGAGCTAGACCTTTTGCTTTCGTCTCTGTTATTGCTCCCTGGTTCGTGCTTGCAAAGTACGCCTCCAGTTCGCTATGAGAAGACTAGCCTGCAAGAAGGGCTAAAACATATTTATTTCTCGTGATTAAATGATTCAATCAAGCGGAAAACGCGATGCCGAAATGTCCAAACCTTCTTAGACACGGAGACCCTGCAAGGCTGTGAATTATGTACTGGGTGTCATAGTAAGCAACGAGACAGGGCAAATTCGCAAAGCCTTTCTTTCGTACGTAGTGCAATTTACCATTTGTCAGCCAGCTTTCTTAATGATATGCCCAGCATGAAAATTCACCGATATATCTTCTTACCAACAGTTCTTGTGTACTGTGTCTTGGTGAATACAGACCCCGGCAAAGAAGGGTTCACTAGTAGGTGCCAAGTGTGTTACGCCGCTTTTAATTGATTCCACTACATAACCAGTGTTTAATGCTGCGCATATCACGAAACTTTTTCATGAATTACAATCGCTCTCACAAACGGCGTAAATTCCTGGGAATATTTTATGCAAAACTCGTCTCCAATAATATACAGTGAACTTTTAGTTTAATTGCTTCCTGTATGTGGCATGCCCTCGGCATTCTAGCGGAGCCATGTCTGCTTGTGCCCTTAATTACAAACCTCGTCTGGTGGTGAAAGCACGTGTCTACCGAACTCAGAAAGATAAAGAAAGGGACTGTCAGTGAGTAGAATGTCCGTACAAAGATAAAACAAGAAAGAACTATAAACGTTAAATGCTAAAGAAATGAATGGTACATACTGTTCCCGTTACGGAGTTGTTTCAAGCGTGGCACATAACTTTCCGCTCGAAGGCTCCCACTATCTCGAAAATATATCGCGGTGCGCTGGGCCCATTGCTTCAGCGCTTTTCCGCGCCTGTGGTTTCCCGATGCGTCTCAGGGGGGTGCTTCATCAATTTCATTTGTTTCGTCTCACGTCTTTTTCTTTTTGCTTCCTTTCGTCAAAAAATAGCTGTCACGCGGCGATGTGTTAATCTGTCGCTGGGCCCGGAACAAAATCGCCCTCGGAAAAATAGTTTCATCTTTGACAAAATTGAAAAGCTGGCGTTAATAATGGAGCCACGACACGAAAAAAAAGTAATGTGGCCGTGAAAGTCGATTGCTGGGCAAGATGTCGCGAGTTTCATTACGACAACATCACCAGTAGGCTGATGCGGGCGGATATATCAATATATTTATTGCTAAAGTTAAAATATGCTATTTTGCATGAACTCTAGCAGTCACCAGATTTCCAAAATTACCCAGGCTGCTTCCTCCCGATTGCTTATTTATAGCATTGTCATGGTGAAACGGCATTGTCATGGTGAAACAGCATAATTTGGCCTCTTAAAATACTGCGCGAAATCAACACAAGTGTTTCTGATGACAGTAAATCAAACAAAATCATTTTAGGCTACCTAAAAGACAGCACGGTATCTCTTTTCCTTGGCTCGCAATGGTTCGTTCATATATTACACGTATTGCAGCCATTCTTAAGACTTAATAGAGGAAGTGAGCGGTGCCCATTTCCTGTTGATCATTGCTTTCCCGAATGTTTTATCGTTGGAGTTACTATAATTACATCAAAGACATAATTGGAGGCATATACTGGGGTTTTCTTCCATTGATCACGGTACAATTGGTAGGGCGCCGTATTTGGAGACACCAGAAGTATCTTGGCGACCTGCAGTTCTGTAACATGCACTTAAATCGAAATAAAGTGGTGTTCTTTCATTTCACCCCCCATTTAAATGCTTTCGCCGTACTGGGAATCGAGCCCGCGTCCTTGAGCTTAGCAGCAATACTGCCACGGAGGGTTAGAGTTACTTCTGTATAGCTCTGTTTTATGTGAGCGCTAGAAGAATACATAGGAGGACTCATATAGTGTGACAACGACCGGCAGAAAACACTTGCGTATCGTTTGTCCGTTTACCTATACCAATGCGATTTGCGACTTTGCGAATTGATCAGTTACACACAAAAATCCCGCAATAAAGGCAATTACTTGAAAAAAATATCAGATACGCGCAAGAAAAGCACACACGGCTCCATGTGCTGATAATAATTTAGGTGCTTGGAAATCTAGAAATAAAATATAAGCATAATAACTAACGTGGAAACATTGTTAGAAGCCACAACCATAAATATTAGTAAAATTCTTGAAAGAATCAGATTTTTTTTTCGTACGATTGTCCTGGGGCATAAAATCACATTATACGTGATTGCGCAGATTTTTTTCCTGCATAGGTATGCTATAGTGGGACCTGCCATATGGGCGACATATCAACTCCTTTAGGTCTAGCCGCGTGGTATTTTGGAGTCCCGCACGTTGCAGGAGGCGTCGACGAGGTGCTTCTAGCCCGCGGTATGTCCGCAGGAAATGCCGCAATTAGGCTTCCCGCACTGGTGAAGGATAGAACGGGCGGCTCGAAGCCTGGTCGATGTGTCCCCACTTCGCGAGAATCGATAGCGTGGAATTTGCACTTACGCAACTCTTGACGAGCGAGGTCGCTCGGGTATGGCGCAACTGCGCGGATGTTAAAGAGGCCGCCTGGTATACCGCGTATGTTTTTCTGGCACAGTGAATGATTCACCACATCCTCTATGGCTGAGCATTCAAAGCGCCTAGAGAAATTTCTAGGAAACCGCTGTTCTCTTCGAGGCCCCGCCGTTTCTATAGGTAGCATTCATTCTGACACGCTGGGTAAAATAGTCGTGCCACTTAGAACTGCGTTTTTCCCGCGAAACGTCGACAGCGGTAACTTTTAGAGTAGAGCCATACAATGTCACTTCTTTCTCCTTTCTGTCTTTCCTTGTTTGGCTCATTCCTCTATGAGAAACCATCCTCGTTTTGTATGGGTTGATATACTGAAGATATGCCATGACCCAGCATTTTTTGAACAAAATAAAGATATGTAGGTTTCCCGAAACTCCTCATTTGCTTGGCGCTACTCTAACGCACGAGACATTCTGATGAAGCTAAGTTAGCTTGCACGAGGTATCGACGAGGTGAGAATCAGCAATGAGTTGCCTATTTTTACATTTTTTTTGTATATTGACATTTCTTTAGCTTGCTCATGTGTTGTTTGTATTTAACTCACTTTTCCCTCCGAAACATGTGAAGTAGGTTTATTTCCTGTGCAGGTTTCGCTTGATATGAGGTGTGCATGAATTGTTTGCATTCTCTTCCTAACTCCTTTCCCTGTGACGTTTGAATAAGCTTATATAAGCTGTTTCAAGAACGAATAAACCAGTCCGATCTTTGCGTACATATCCTACGATAAGACATGCACCAACTCGCCCTCCAAGAAGTTCTTCTAAGATACGTTTACAGCTCAGCCAAGTGTTTCTTTGACCTAAATCCTCCTCACCCTCCACCTTTCCTCACCACCAAGGGTGATAAAGTGATCTCTTTTAGCCTTTACGGCAATGAAAAACAAGCCTTCCTCCACAAACGAAAAAGGTGGCCTACATCCATATCGGCAGCGCAGCCCTTCGTCTAGACTCACGAGAGGGGATCAGCTTCGTGAAAAGTCAGGCGTGCCAAGTAGAAATGCCTGAGTGGAGCCAAGCGTAGAGCGATGCGAGATGTGTAGCGTTGAAAACCCGGTAAGCTGAAACACCGCGTTCATTGAAGCTTGCCAAAGAACTGTGTGTCTCTCTTTGCGCTCGAAGCGAAGCTCATCTCAAGTCGTCTTGAAGCGAGTACGAGATATTCCTACCTCGATAAGAAACAAGCACAGAAACAAAGAACGGAGTACTTGGATTGCCTTGAGGAGCGTAGCAGTGGAGAACTTATGTAAATGACGATGGAAGTTCTTCGCGTGTCGAGTATCCGCGTAAGCCACCAAACACGCGAAATTGAACTTTTTATGAAAGACAAGAACAAACAATTGTACACTCGCATCAAGATGTGCGAAAAAAATCGCATTACAGCGTCTAACATTGACGGCTTTCGAGCGATGCTAAACACGAGCGCTGAGATGGGAGAATGATGGTGGCGATAGTTCGAAGGCCAAAATGATGTAGGCGAAGTGAGAGTAAGTATACCGTCGGCTCAAACAATAAACAAGAAGAATTGACAGTCGGGGTGAATAAGCGACGTAAATTCCGCTGGAGAGGTGAGAGATAACTGTTGTTTTCGCTATCGAACCATTTATTACAACGTCAGAGAGCATGACAGAGTCCGACAGGGCGTCCCTCATTCCGAGAAAAATGGCGGTAAAATATGGGCCTGTGTTGCTTTCCTCTTCAAAACCATTTGTGATGAAAAACGTTTCGAGATTCGCTTCTAGCAGCTGAGCGGTCTTTTTTCTGGGCCGTATGCCATGTGCCGGTAATCTTGGACGCTTGTTCTTTTCGTTCGGGGTGGAGTTCAGTTAAAACAATACATGCAGATGCTATAAAGAAAGCTGGGCAAGCTTCACGTTGTGTTGATGAGCCGGGTCCAACAGATGCGCCGCGTTGTATTGACCTTAGCAATAAATCTTCCTTCAGTCAACGTTTCCATAAAGTGTTACGACCCATTGTGTGTGTTTTTTTGTTTTGTTTTATTTTGTCTTGGTATGCGTACCTTTAAGGAAAGCGTTCTACATGGCGAGAAAGATTATTCATATATATATATATATACCCAATTTGTCTTCATATTGTCACGTGGTCGTGACGTTGACCCAAGCAGCAGTCGGTATGTTCAAGATGAAACTGTTTATTAGGCCGAACTTGTGGCCGGTAAACGGAAAGTCAGATTACAGCAATAAGCACTGGCACTGATAGCGGCGAACGGAGCGTCGGCCGTCGATCGAACTGAACATCGGTGGAACGCGCCGGCTTTTATAACGCACGCGTCGAACATTCTAGCCTTATCACTAGTCGTCGCCCAAGCTCTGGAATAATATTGAGTGTTAGCGTCTTGCGTGTAATCTTAACAGAACGATCTACTACAAGCGAGAAGCTTCTGGAACAATAATGCGCGGTCTGCGCCGAGTACTGCTGATAGTCTTTGTGGGCGGAAACCGAATACAGTGAAAGAAACGCGCGTGGCAATGCCCCCGTCTGAAAAGGCATCGTCCCGATGCTTAGAACAGAACACATGGTAAAAGTACATGCAACAATAATAACGAAAATAAAACAAGAACGTTCAATAAACAGTACGCACTAGCAAGAAAGTCCAATGAAAGAAAAAAGAAGTGCAGTCCTCAGGTTCACTACCGCGCGTAAAACGGCTTGAGGCGCACGACATGGACGACTTCAGGTCGCGCACGGCGCCGTTGAGAGTTCGAAATGCCGTCGGGGACAACCTCGTAGTTGGGTGTGCCGAGACGTCGAAGCACCCTGTACGGTCCGAAGTATCGTCGCGGAAGTTTTTCACTAAGTCCACGTCGTCGTATCGGCGTCCACACCCAAACGCGGTCGCCGGGCTGGTATTCCACGAACCGTCGTCGAAGATTGTAGCGGCGGCTGTCAGTTGTCTGCTGATTCTTGATCCGCAGGCGGGCGAGCTGTCGTGCTTCTTCGGCGCGCTGTAGGTAGGCGGTCACGTCGATGTTTTCCTCGTCGGTCACGTTCGGTAACATGGCGTCGAGCGTCGTTGGCGGGCTCCTTCCGTAAACCAACTTGTACGGCGTCATCTGCGTCGTTTCTTGCACGGCCGTGTTGTATGCGAAGGTCACGTACGGAAGGATGGCGTCCCACGTCTTGTGTTCGACGTCGACGTACATGGCCAGCATGTCGGCGATGGTCTTATTAGACGCTCGGTCAGGCTGTTAGTCTGTCGGTGGTACGCGGTGGTCCGGCGGTGACTTGTGTGGCTGTATTCCAAGATCGCCTGGGCTAGGTCAGCCGTAAACTTCGTGCCTCTGTCGGTGATGAGAACCTCTGGGGCGCCGTGTCGAAGGACGATGTTCTCAACGAAGAACTTGGCTACCTCGGCGGCACTGCCTTTGGGCAGGGCTTTTGTTTCGGCGTAGCGGGTGAGGTAGTCGGTGGCTACGACGATCCATTTGTTTCCGCAAGTCGACGTTGGGAACGGCCCCAGGAGGTCCATCCCGATCTGCTGGAACGGTCGCCGAGGAGGCTCGATCGGCTGAAGGAAGCCTGCTGGTCTTGTTGGCGGTGTCTTCCGTCGCTGACAGTCTCGGCACGTCCTTACGTAGTGGGTGACGTCGGCGGCAAGGCGCGGCCAGTAGTACTTTTCCTGTACTCTTGCGATCGTGCGGGAAACACCGAGATGTCCAGCCGTCGGGTCGTCGTGTAGGGCCTGGAGGACTTCTGGTCTCATTACCTGTAACACAGGGGCCCGGGCTTAGTCAAGCTGCAGTAAGGCAGCTTTTTCCCGCAACCCCCCTTTCTCCTTGCTGAGATGAAATAAAGTTTGATTGATTGATTGATTGATTGATTGATTGATTGATTGATTGATTGATTGATTGATTGATTGATTGATTGATTGATTGATTGATTGCTGATGGAACCACGAGAAGGCGTTTGGCTCGAAGGGGTGAGAAGTTCTTCTTTAGGAGGACTCCGTTTCGCAGGAAGAACGACGCCAGTCCTCTCTTGAATACCTTCGGAACAGTTGCGCTCTTGCCCTCGAGGTATTCGATAAGGCTCCTGAGTTCCGGGTCCGTTCGCTGTCGCTCGGCGAAGTCGTCGGCACTTATGGTTCCCAGGAAGCCGTCATCATCCTGGTCGTCCAGCGGCGGTGGGTCGACGGGGGGCACGAGACAGGCAGTCGGCGTCAGAGTGTTTTCTTCCGGACTTGTAAACGACGGTAATGTCGTGCGAGGCGACCAGAAGGGTCTTTCAAACTAGCTAGCCAACACAAGGCGTGGTGGTCGCTCACAACTTTGAAGGGCCTGCCGTAAAGGTAGGGGCGAAACTTTGATGTAGCCCAGATGATGGCAAGGCACTCCTTTTCTGTTGTGGAATAGTTGGCCTCTGCCTTTGATAGCGACCGGCTAGCATAACTGATAACCCTTTCCAGTCCGTCTGTCCTCTGCACAAGGACGGCGCCGAGTCCTACGCTGCTCGCGTCGGTGTGCACTTCTGTTTCGGCGTGTTCGTCGAAATGCGCAAGTAGCGGAGGCGTTTGCAGGCGTCGTTTGAGTTCTTGAAATGCTTCCTCCTGCGGCGTTTCCCACTTGAACTCGACGTCGGTCCTGGTGAGGTTAGTTGGAGGCTCGGCGATGCGGGCGAAGTTTTTAACGAACCGCCTGTAATAGGCACACAAGCCGAGAAATCCACGCACGACCTTCTTGTCTGTGGGTGGTGGGAAAGCAGCGATGGCGGTTGTCTTTTGCGGGTCGGGGCGTACTCCGGATTTGCTTATCACGTAGCCCAAGAACAAAAGTTCTTCGTACGCGAAGCGGCACTTATCTGGCTTGAGGGGTGAGTCCGGAGATCTTGATTGCTTGAAGTACAGCTTCAAGGCGCCGCAGGTGTTCGTCGAAATTCGAGGAAAACACAACGACGTCGTCCAAGTACACAAGGCAAGTCTGCCACTTCAAGCCGGCGAGTACAGTATCCATAACACGTTGGAAGGTCGCGGGGGCCGAGCAAAGACCAAAAGGCATGACCTTAAACTCGAACAGGCCATCTGGTGTTATAAAGGCAGTCTTTTCTCGGTCTCTCTCGTCGACTTCGATTTGCCAGTAGCCCGTCTTCAGGTCCATCGACGAAAAGTACTTCGCGTTGTGGAGTCGGTCCAGGGCGTCGTCTATCCGTGGGAGGGGGTACACGTCCTTCTTCGTGATCTTGTTCAGGCGACGATAGTCGACGCAGAAACGTAGTGTTCCGTCCTTCTTCTTCACCAACACCACGGGAGACGCCCAGGGACTTTTGGACGGCTGGATTATGTCGTCGCGTAGCATTTCGTCGACCTGCTTCTTTACAGATTCGCGTTCTCGCGTCGAAATTCGATACGGGCTCTGACGGACTGGTCGGGCACTTTCTTCAGTTATGATACGATGTTTGGCGACTGGGGTCTGTCGAATTCTTGACGACGATGAGAAGCAGTCCTTGAATTGCAGGAGCAGATTTTTGAGCTGGTCTTGCTTCTGCTTTGGGAGACTGGGGTTGACGTCGAAATCTGTTTCGCGACCTCGATTCGTCGAAGAATGTTCCGCAGTATCGGAGAGGGCGAAAGCATTGCTGGTGCCCACGAATTTCTCGATGTAGGCGATCGTCGTGCCAATGTTGAGGTGCCTATATTCGTGGCTGAAGTTTGTCAGAAGTACCTTTGCTTTGCCGTCGCGCAACTCGGCGATGCCTCTCGCGATGCAAATCTGACGGTTCACAAGCAGGTGCTGATTGCCCTCGACGACGCCTTCAAGGTTAGCGGGTATTTCGGTGCCGACGGAAATGACGACGCTGGAAAGAGGCGGAACGGTGACCTGCTCTTCTATTACATTCAAGGCATGATTCTCCGGCGACGTGTGGGGCGGCAACGCTTTTTCTGAAGTCAGTGTTATCGACTCAGACCTCAGGTCGATGACGGCGCCGTGTTGACTTAGGAAGTCCATCCCCAGTATCACATCCCTGGAGCAGTGCTGTAGAATTAGAAAGCTGGTGGGATAAGTCCGGTTATTGATGGTGACTCTTGCGGTGCAGACACCGGCCGGCGTTATTAGATGACCCCCAGCGGTCCTGATTTCAGGGCCTTGCCAAGCAGTCTTTACTTTCTTCAACTTTGTCGCGAAAGACCCACTGACGACGGAATAGTCGGCTCCAGTGCCGACGAGAGCGGTGACGTTGTGCCCGTCGAATATTACGTCGAGGTCGCTGGTTCGTCGTCGTGCGTTGCGGTTGGGTCGCGGCGTCGGATCACGGCTGCGTCGAAATGTTGTGGTGCTTCCATGCTGCGCCGTCAGGTTTTCTTCGGTCCGCGAGGTTTCATCGGTAGGGCTTCGTCTGCTTCGCGTCGTGTTGCGCAGGTCTCGTCGCGTTGTCGTCGTCGGCGGCCGCGGAGGATCTTCGGCATTTCGTCGTACAGCAACCGCACCTCCATCGGTTGCTGCCCTTAGTTTCCCGGATACGGGCTAGGCGACCGGCCCCGGTTTGGGCCGGTGTACTGCCGGCGGTGCGGTGAGGTGTAGCGGCCTGGCGACGGCGATCGAGAAGGACTTCGCGGTGTCCGTTGCGCTCCTGCCAGGTAGTCGGCGATGTCTTGCGGTCGTTCACCCCGCTGTGGACGAGGCGCGTTGACGGCGAAACCGCGTAGCCCCATCAGTCGGTACTGGCAACGGCGGTAGGTGTGGCCGGCCTCTCCGCAGTGGTAGCATAGTGGGCGGTGGTCAGGGGGCGCGCCAAACGTCGGTCTTCCTCGGCGTGTATCGCTGGCCGGCTGGCGGGCTGTATGACGTCGGTGGTGGCGGCGGAGGTGTCTGGCGGCGGAACAGCGGCGGAGTGGCGTCTTGACGTGGGCGCGGCGGAGGAGCGTGACGGCGGGCCGCAGCAGCGTAGCTGATAGCCTGTTGCTGCGGCTGTACTGGCTGAGCAACGCCAAGTGACTGCTGGATCTCCTCGCGTACTACCTCAGCAATCGACGTCACCTCTGGCTGTGGAAAAGAGAGCTTCCGGAGCTCCTCTCGCACGATGGCGCGGATGGTTTAGCGCAGGTCTTCAGAGCCAAGGGCTTGAACAGCCGCGCTGTCTGGAGTCAGGCGACGATTATACTGTCGGGTGCGCATTTCTAGCGTCTTCTCAATCGTTGTCGCTTCCGAGACGAATTCTTCGACGCTGTTTGGTGGATTCCGCATCAGTCCTGCAAAGAGCTCCTGTTTCACTCCTCGAATGAGGAAGCGAACTTTCTTTTCTTCGGGCATGGCTGGATCTGCATGGCGGAAGAGTTTGGTCATTTCTTCCGTGAATAATGTGACGTTCTCGTTTGGGAGCTGGATGCGGGTTTCGAGCGTAGCCTCGGCCCTATCCTTGCGGACAACGCTCGTGAATGTGGCCAGGAACCTGGTACAAAAAACGTCCCATGTTGTCAGGATGCGCTCTTGGTTTTCAAACCATGTCCTAGCCGCGTCTTCTAAGGCGAAGTACACATGCCTTAGCTTGTCTTCATTGTTCCAGTTGTTAAAAGCGGCGACACGGTCGTATTTTTCAAGCCAGGTCTCCGGGTCCTCGTGTGATGAACCGCGGAAAGTTGGCGGTTCCTTCGGCTGCCGGAGCAGGATGGGCGCAGGCGGCACAGGGGCTGTCATGGTCGCTGTGGTTGAGGTCGAAGTCTTGGTTTGCCTGGTGTTTTCCGGCAGGAGTCCGTGCTCTGGTTGCAAGCCTTGCAGCCTGCGACTAGCTCGTTGCGGCACGGGGGCTTCGGTGTCTTCTCCGCGCTGTGGGCTGGGTTCATGGCTTGACGGGGGCGTCCGGAACATGAAGGAACAGCACCTCCACCAGATGTCACGTGGTCGTGACGTTGACCCAAGCAGCAGTCGGTATGTTCAAGATGAAACTGTTTATTAGGCCGAACTTGTGGCCGGTAAACGGAAAGTCAGATTACAGCAATAAGCACTGGCACTGATAGCGGCGAACGGAGCGTCGGCCGTCGATCGAACTAAAAATCGGTGGAACGCGCCGGCTTTTATAACGCATGCGTCGAACATTCTAGCCTTATCACTAGTCGTCGCGCACGCTCTGGAATAACCTTGAGTGTTAGCGTCTTGCGTGTAATCTTAACAGAACGATCTACTACAAGCGAGAAGCTTCTGGAACAATAAGGCGCGGTCTGCGCCGAGTACTGCTGATAGTCTTTGTGGGCTGAAACCGAATACAGTGAACGAAACGCGCGTGGCAATATTGTGTGTTTTAGGTATCGTGAAAACTTTAACTATGGCTCTGTATTTAAATGTATTTTTTATTGCGATAGCCATTATATGGACACTGTCGGCCGGTTTTCTCCGTCGGCGTTGGTGTCACCGTCGCCGTCATGTCACATCGCTCGCTGCAGTCCCCCCGTTTGCGAAAAGAGCACGCATTTCAAACACAGCGAAGTAACAACTGTGACACTTGTTAGTTCGCGCTCGTCTGTACCTGTGAATACGTTTCGTGCGTCGTTTTTGGTTGAGCAGCGCGTTAAGTGTCGAGCTGTGAATGTTTTTAGTTCGCTCTCGTCCTGTGCGTGATGTTTTCGTCCGCCATGTGTGCGTGAGCAGCGCGCTGCACGTTTCGACCTGCTTGCCATTCGTCGCTTGACATTCCAATTTGTTGCTATCGCATTCATTGCTTCGCCTTGTGGCGAAACTGTGACTTTTTTTATTGCTGCATTATCGTTTATCAAGGCTCGCATTTTGACTAGTCAGGGCATTTCCCTCGTCCCATTGTGCTATGAGTGACAAAACAGTATTTCATGTTTTTTACACGAAAGTGTTTTATGCCGGGGCCCACCAAGACTTCAGTGACGTATTTCCGTCACGGAAATGACGTTCAAAAAATGTACGCGATCAGATGTCAAAGAAAAAAAAGTTCCGTCAACAGGCATTGAACGCATGGCCTCTCGGTCCGCAACAACAGAAGCCGAGCACGCTATCCATTGCGCCACGGCCACAAACTCTTGACTGCTTTACGAACGCGCCTTTTATATCTACAATTTTCATCAAAGTGCTCCTCGTCAGCGGGGCGGTGTCGTCCTCTTGGAGCAGTAAAGTAAAGTAATTCGTCATTAGTGTGGCTTCCGCGATTAGCACCTGCTACGCGTCCGTCTCAGTTGGTGTGTTTTCCGTAGAACGATTTTGTCAACGCCTTAAGGCAACGCGAGGTGGCGACCTTGGCCCAAGTGTTGGACCTCGCTCAAAGCGTGCATCCAAACCAAAAATGCGACGCGCGCCTCCCTCCAGTGGCTGTAATACCGCGTTCCTCGCTTGCGCTGGCCCCGAGAAAAGTCGCGGCCGGGCTACTAGGGCGACACGACGCACTCAGCGTTTCCCTCTAGTCCGACCGTTGGAGTACGTTCAATCACACTTTAACATGCCGCGGGATGGCGACCTTCGCCCAAATTCTGCGCCCCAATAGCGACTCTCTTCTGGCCTTCACGCCTCTTGCTCTAATTACGCTCTCGACGTCAAGATCTACAGCTACCAGAATGGTTTGTTTAATTGTTGATCATGGACGTTAGTCGCGGGATAGAGATGTACCACCGAGCGTCAACATGGGTGCATCCACGTTATACGTTGTGCAAACTCTCCTGCTTCAATGTACAGTAAACATTCAATTACCTCTGTACGGGCGCG
Organism: Rhipicephalus appendiculatus; assembly: GCA_030522465.1. Taxonomy (NCBI): domain Eukaryota; kingdom Metazoa; phylum Arthropoda; class Arachnida; order Ixodida; family Ixodidae; genus Rhipicephalus; species Rhipicephalus appendiculatus. The sequence continues at coordinate 12,469 of JALIZH010026861.1, forward strand.
TTTTACTTTTGTGTTATACCGATTCCTATTACGGAAGAATCAACCATGTTCCTTTGAACCCTTATTCCTGATTGCGTCGCGGTATGAACGTGAAAGTTAGAGAGAAGTAGTATTTCTCGAACATATGTGTTAATGCTACCACCTCGACTGCTCCATGTTTACTCTGCATACTCAATTATTTGAAGAAACATTACTGCCGTAATGGAAGCATTCGATGAGTGTACCATTTTAGATAAAAAGCGAAATCAAGAACTCGGACACGAGAGACATGATAATTTACGAAAACGGGATGCAATAGCAACGCTTTAAACAGATAAGCCGAAAAAAATACTGATGATACCGAGGAAAAAACAGCGTAAGGAATTTCGTAATCCGTTAAGGCAATGAAATTGGATCGGCGTGTTCAGCGCTTGAGAAACACTTGTTGTTATTCCTGCAAAAGCGCAGGGAACAACTGCGTCATCACCAATTATGTGCGTTCACGAGCATACATCTTGCTTATAATGTAAGAATGAGCATGAGTTGCTCACCTTATTATATTTACATTAATATTTAAGCATATGAAGGCAGCAGGCGATGAGGTAATGGAGGGCATAAAAGGTGTTATTTGCACTTTTTTATTTATAACTGAATTCTAGTATTTGTGATATAACCTGGAAATAATTAAAGCGCAGAAAAAAAAAACGCGCTGCCGGTGAAAACCCCACTCACAACAGGCGAATTACTTGCTTGATGCTTCCTCAATCGAGGTACAGCCGCTATTTTTACCAGAGCAAACTATTTGGTGCTGAGCGGTTTTCTGGATACGGCTACAAACACAAGCATATCGGAATCTGGTGAACTTTCACCTCTGCTACCCAGACGGTTATCCATACAACGAGTGAAAAGCCTGCGGAGCGACGCTGCAGCACATGTTGTGGGAGTGAGCAATGAGCTAGTCGCAGGAGTCCCCTACGAATATTCTAGCCGTGGCAGTCTCAAACCGCGGGGCTCCATGGGAGGCGGCCCCTGTTCAGTCACGACCTCGCAGATCAACTGTACTGTGGGCCTTCCGGTACACTGAGGCAGTCGCCCGTGTCCAAGGACTCGAGGCCGTCTTGTAGGCCGGAATGCGTGTGGATCCACCCCGCCCATCATCACCGCACATCTTCAATAAAGTTTTCACTCACTCAATCTGTACTTGTAATCGCGTTAGTTTTAGCCAGAGCCAGTGGTAGCAGTGGTAGGTAAGGTCGAACACTCGTTTTGACAGGTGGCGTTACATAACCTGGCAGCTGGCAATGAAGACCCCTGTAGGCTGTATCATCATCATCATCATCATCATCAGCCTGTCTACGCCCACTGCAGGGCAAAGGCCTCTCCCATGTTTCGCCAATCAAACCCGGTCCTGTGCTTTCTGCTGCCACGTTATACCTGCAAACTTCTTAATCTCATCTACCCACAAATTTTCTGTCTCCCCCCTCACGCGTTTGCCATCTCTTGGATGCATCTGTAGGCTGCATTGAGGCACTAATCCTATCGTGTAGAGACCCTTGCTATGAAGTAAACGAAGGAAGGGGAACAGTTCGAGGAGCCACTTGACCTATTTCAGCGCGACGACCTGTGCGAGTATACGAATGTCAGTTCCAATGTAAACGGAACCATAACACAGAAAATCCTCCATGACAACTTACCAGCACCAGTGTGGTGCTGCCATACTCTAGCGGGCAGCTTCAATTTCCGGCTTGCGCTGCAGGGTTGCCTTTTGGTGGATTTGAAAAGCAGCCAGAATTCAAGCTGACAGTACCCAAAGTAGCCGCGTAAAATCATTTAATTGCCAAATTTCTAGCCAGATAGGACATAATCGATATTATGAATGCAGTTTTTATTTCTGTACAATAATGACTACCATTTAGAATAAGCACTACCAAAGAAATAAGAGCATGCACAGATTTTTCTCTGTCATTTGGTCTCGATGACAAAATAAATTGTAAATGAATGAATAAAATAGAATAAATCCAGTGCCTCGGATACAGTTTATGTAAATATAGATATATTTCATGCCATATACACGCAGATAATTGGAACATTCAAGGCAACAAGTAAGCGCGAACCTTTAGCTTTGAATCAGTTTTTCTTTGAAACCACACATGAATTTCATTAGTAGTTGAAATCAAGAGGTTGCGCGAAAATTGGACACGTTCACAAGCGAGGGTACAGGGACAAGCGCAAATGTAGTGTTTATATAATGCCAGTCCAGCTTGAGATAGCGAATTCTGATTGAACATGAATAGCCTAGCTTCATTTTGTTGCGCGCCTCCGTTTCTGCCGAGTTGACACTAGAACACGCTTAGCGCGTCAAAATTAAAAACTTGCGCGGAGCGTAAGCATACATGGCGGGCAGCGTTAGCAGCGTTCGAGCAACGCCTTCGCCGGCATGCACGCAACTTCGCCGCTCCGTATTTGCAGGCGCGTCACATGTTGCTTGGGGTTGCCTCAAAGTCCACCAGTCTTTTAGTGCGGGGAAGGACGCCGCGTCCACCGGATGACATGACAGGAAAGCTCAGAAAGAGCGTATTTTCTCTGCAAATAATAAGAAAAAGATGCGCCAAACTGCACCACGCTTAATGCTTCAAAACATAAGTTAAAAGTAACCAGAAAGTAGCCGTGGCGCCAACCTGAAATTTTCTTCGCCAGATGGGGGGCCGTAATGTAGCCAATTTGTTGCAATGTTGCCACCAACGTTTACCTGCCCGGCGGCAGCATTTAGATGGGACGAATACGCGGGAAAAAAAACATGGCTGATCCCTCCGTCATAGGAATCGGTATAACACGAAAGTGGAACGTGTACTCACAGAAGTGGTGCTTATTGTTTAGTGATATATCAGAGCTTG
>JALIZH010026862.1:0-28329 GCA_030522465.1 Rhipicephalus appendiculatus
CCTTCCGGTGTCCTTGCGCAATCCATGAATGGGCCCGCCTGTCAACTATCCGCCAAGGCGCCATTCTGTAGTATCAACGTGCGTCGCTTAAGGCATAAAGCTGTACTCGCTAAATCGGTGCACATGCGTATTGCTCGCTACGCTAGCCTGGTGTGAGCCATCTTGGTTTTGACGGGGGAGGAACGTTTCTGTGTGTCGAAAGGGACATACGTTACACCATTTAAAGAAGAACATTGGGGACATCGCCGTTTCTCCCTAAATGGAGCGTGGGTCACTCCATTTTTTTAAGTGTGTATGGGGCCTGTCACACGGCACAGAGTATAGGGCATTCTACATTTGTGGCCATCTCTAGCATCCATCCTAGGTTTTTGCTCCATTGGTACATCGATGTGGAGCACCCTTCCAGCACCCATTTTAAAGGGTGTTATGATACGATAGCACCCTTTATAAAGGGTGCAACCATTACACCCCTTGAAATTTTATGCTGTGCACCCTTTTGTAAGGGGTGCTGCGCTCTGCACCCTTCCTTAGCACCCTTTTTTCGAACACCCAATAGGGTGCAAAGGGTGTTCGTCTGGCGACAAGCTCATTTACACCCTTATGGGTGAGAATTTGTTTAGTGTGAACGCCACTGTTCCGTTTAGGATCGGTGGAACTGCAACGGTATCTCGTTACGAGGGAATGGAAGATGGAACGGCATTCATTCTGTAAACGTTCCACGACATTAAACAGACGCACGCAGCACATCATGCAAGCGGATCGGTGACCGCGTGGGCCTCGAAGAGCTCCCGCTTGCCTTTCACATGAGCATGGTGAGTATTTTTTGTGAGTTTAGTGAAACGCGAAGTCGTCGTACCTCTGGTGCACAGTCGCCGGTTTGCCCTTCGAGTGTCTTCTACCCTCCGGCAACCTTTCTTCCCACGGAGTCAGTCTTCAGATTTTCGGCGAAGCGTTGTCTCTGCGCCCATAGGCGTGCGCACGAGGGGGGCAGAGGGGGCAGCCGCCCCCCCTAGTCACCTAGGGAGGGGGGCGCAAATTCTGTCCCATACATTGATTTAATAGCGAGGGGGAGGCGCTGCGGCTCGGGGGGGGGGGGGGCGCAAAGTCAGCCCCATGCATTGACATAATAGGCAGGGGGGCTCTGCGACGAACCTTCGCCCCCCCTGAAGGGAAACCCTGCGCACGCCTATGTCTGCGCCAACGGCCGCGGTCCCGAGGTCCTCCTTCGACCGCGCCGTGCCAGCTTACGACGAACGAGCAACGTCCCCCATACGCACTTCGATCCTAACCATGGTATGAGAATGTGGAGTTGTGGTCCACGTTCTAACAGCCGTGGAAGGGGCGCGAGACAACGGATGAAACGACATTTAAGGGCTTAAGGCCATGTCGGCCTCTTATTAGAGCAGTCGCCTCAGCTGACTGGCAGGCTATGTCGACTGACACCCACTAACTGCCACCATTCTTGCAAACTTGCGACGTCGCAAGGGCAGCGTGTCGCAACGGACACAAATGAGAGCTCATAACACGAGTCTCATGTCACGTGTACTTCACGATATCGATAACACAGCCTCATTGCTCTCGCAGTGACCTCATCATAATTGGCAGCAAGTGACTTAGGTGTATACCGAACATAGCTCGGCACACTCACTCATGAGTGCACTCAACTCATACCGCTGTCACACGGGCACCCGCGAACTTCGTTAAACTCCGTGTATGTAAAACTCTGTTAGGAAGTTCGACGGCGATGGAGTTGTGGCAGTGTCACACGGCAATGACAAGGCTGTAACCGTTGCCGGGAGGGGCGCAGTCGGCGCTGTTTGATTTTCGCAGAAGTACCCCAATCGCACCTCTAGTTGGTCTTTTGAGAATCTTCGTTAAGCGGTTTTTACAACAAAACATTATTAAGTAGGTCTGAAGCGAAAAAAGCATTAAAAATTGTTTCAAATGAAAACACATTCGCTAAATGTAGTAATGCTGACAGCCACGCTGGCCACCTTGTGCCTAACGTGCTTGTTTACTAGATGTGCCGTGCTCGACGACTGGTAGTTTTGTAGCCCGCATACAAAAGTTCTTGTGTTTCATTGCCTCGTGAGCTCACATATTGTTGTGTCTTCAGTCATGAGTGACCAAGTGGAAGACGTGAAGAAGTGGTTCGATATTGCATTGGTAATGGCGTCGATCGGCTCCATGGATACAGCTACAATACAGCCAATGTGCGCGCTGTACGACACCGTCTCGTTGCGAACAGCGTGACGCTCAACGCGATAGCGTTGCACTCATTCCTGTCATGCCGACACGGGCACACGCAAACACTGCAACAACCACACGCACGGACGAAATATTTTTAAATGGCGGCGCGCCAGGCACGGTGAAAGACAAGGGCATTGGTGTGGAGAGTAGCTGCGCTCTCGCGTGCGTATATATACTAAAGAAAACGTACTTTATGAATGGGTCCAGCAACAAAAGCACGTTTAATATTCCCAAAATGTATTATTGTTTTGATTGCGACAGTTTCGTGCTCGAAGTTTTTTCTGGCCTTTAGACTACTGGGAACGAGAGTACTTCGTTCCGCCGTTAACGGAGAAAGCCGAACTTCGTTTGCGAAACGCTCCGTTTATCTTCCTTGGCGTAAGGGAGGCCGTGTGACACGGACCGCATCTCCGTTGACATAACGACGAGGGAGGTAAACGAAGTTCGCAGGGTGCCCGTGTGACAGGGGTATGTCACACTCATTTGAACGTGGTGAGTTGGGTATAAGTGAGTACTCATGCGTGTGAGTGGACGTGAGTGTGAACGTGAGTGAGAACTCATGAGTGTGAGTGGTCGTGAGTGTGAACGTGAGTGAGTACTCATGAGTGTGAGTGGACGTGAGTGTGAACGTGAGTGACTGCGAAGGCTGAAAAAATTGTGGTGAGGCAGTTTGAGTGAGTACTCCCTTAAAGTGCCGACCTATGGAGCTCGGCACACTCACTCATGAGTGCACTCAACTCACACTCACTCACACTCATTTGAACGTGGTGAGTTGAGTATGAGTGAGTACTCATGCGTGTGAGTGGACGTGAGTGTGAGTGAGAACTCATGAGTGTGAGTGGTCGTGAGTGTGAACGTGAGTGAGAACTCATGAGTGTGAGTGGTCGTGAGTGTGAACGTGAGTGAGAACTCATGAGTGTGAGTGGTCGTGAGTGTGAACGTGAGTGAGTACTCAAGAGTGTGAGTGGACGTGAGTGTGAACGTGAGTGAGTGCGAAGGCTGAAAAAATTGTGGTGAGTGAGTTTTAGTGAGTACTCCCTTAAAGTGCCGACCTATGGAGCTCGGCACACTCACTCATGAGTGCACTCAACTCACACTCACTCACACTCATTTGAACGTGGTGAGTTGAGTATGAGTGAGTACTCATGCGTGTGAGTGGACGTGAGTGTGAACGTGAGTGAGAACTCATGAGTGTGAGTGGTCGTGAGTGTGAACGTGAGTGAGAACTCATGAGTGTGAGTGGTCGTGAGTGTGAACGTGAGTGAGTACTCATGAGTGTGAGTGGACGTGAGTGCGAACGTGAGTGAGTGCGAAGGCTGAAAAAATTGTGGTGAGTGAGTTTTAGTGAGTACTCCCCTTAAAGTGCTGACCTATGATACCGAACACAAACGACCAATCATAACATGTATGTCACGTACGCCTTGACATACATGACCCGGTCTTCGTGGTCTCGCGGTAGTTACGTTTAATAACGTGAAAATCATTTGATGCATGTCAGGTACGTCATGATATACATGACACAGTATTGGTGCTCTCGCGGCGGTTTCATTAAGGTAGTAAATGTGCCAAGATTAGCGGAACATAACGTGCGTGTCGACAGGTCCTGACATTCATCGTGACATACACATATACAAGTTCCGCACCCGTTTAATTCGCCTGATACACATAATTGCCACGGATGATTGGTTCTTCATTTTATGCGAGCGATTTTCCCCCACAAAAACTTTGCGTGAAATAGTGGAAAGTGAAGGTGAGCAGGAACGCAAGGCCTTCGCTGTTTCCTTAGTCATCACTAGAGGCCGGATTTTTAAGCACTATGTTTTAGGTGCCAAAAATAGGCAGACGAAACACCGTTCTAGGACCCCAAAATCGTAAATATAGGCACAATCAAGTTTTACGTAAATTCAAATAATTCCAAAGAAAGACGTGCGCGACCTATATCTACGACGGGAAAGCAACACAAAGCGATAGTTTATGATGGCGCAAAGGCGCCAACGGTTTAGCATAGCCATACAATTGCCGTTTTTCTCTCCTGGTTTGCAGAACACGGTCTCTCCTATTTATTGACCAACATGGCAAGTTAAGTGTCCACCGTCGAATAAACGCACTCCTGGGTCTCTTTCTTTTCGGCATGGCTGAGAAGGGCGTAGCGTAGCTGTACGTAGCTGTACGTGGCTATACGTAGCGTATAGCCAGACAGCTAAAAGGCCAGACGGGTCTCTTAGCCTCGTATTGGCCGGGTCTTTAATCGCGCAGGGACGATTTCTCCTATATCTGTGACCACCTCCCTCACAAGGTTTGGGTAATTCGAGCTGGCAAGTGTAATGCATGTCCGGGGCGTTCACGATCACGTCTGCCAAGATTTGCAATGCTAGGCGCCCCGGAAAGAGATGAAACTTCAAACTGAACGCTCTTCATCTCACGGCAGCGCACCCCAACATGGAGGAGTTCACGTCAACGGTCGGAAAGCCGGCCGCTCCGGCGTCCCAAGTAATTACGTCACAGCCTACGTCACAGCCACCATCTTGAAATGAGTTGCCAGCCAGAGGAGCGATGGCGAGGCAAAATTAAAGCAGCCAATGGCAGCGCTTGCAGCCGTGCCGGCAAAGCCGCGCTCCCCGCGCCGGCGCGGGCCGCGCGCAGCCTTGCCGCCTTGCTTCGCCGCCGCCAACGGAGCCCGTCGAAGCCGCCACACGTTATGCAAAGTTTCGTTATGTTCCGTTACTTGGCCGGCGTGTGTAGTTACTGCGGTGTCTGCGTGTGCGCTCTTGCGACGTGATGGTTAACGGCATGCAGAATTCGTACATCGCGCCATGGTGCACGGATACTTCAATACCATCCGAGTTCCGCAAGATTCTTCCATGCTCTGAAAAACTAAAGGTGAGTATGCGGTTTGCGTTCGCAGTACGTTATGTTGGGCCAGTTGGTTCATCGTTATTTGAAATACGTGGCGCAAGGTTACTACTGAGAAGAGACAGAAGGGACAAGAAGTTTGGCGTTCTTTCTGTCCCTTCTTGTCTCTTCTCAGTAGTAACCTTGCGTCACGTATTTCAAATAAAATGCGTTCGCAGCCACACTTGCATAGCTCCATTGCAGTTCGGCAACAGTTATTGTTTTTCAATATAGCGGAATCGTGGAGAGCACGAGGTTGCGGTTAATATCGCTGTTCCTCGAAGCAATGAAATTAAAGCACTCATAGTTTAACTTTTGCGTCTCTGACATGACTGCGGGCTAGGAAGTGCGTTTTGCTACTTTTGCGTCTCTGACATGACTGCGGGCTAGGAAGTGCGTTTTGCTACTTTTGCGTCTCTGACATGACTGCGGGCTAGGAAGTGCGTTTTGCTTTTTTTGCCAGTTTATCATTCGGCATAGTTTAAATTCGCAATGCCCACGAACTATAGGTGGCGCGCTGTACGATTCAAGATGGCGCCCGATGGAGGGTCAATCCGTTTGTTAGCATAGGAACAGATAGGAGGACGTGCGTACGTACGGCCCGTGCCACTTTCACCGGATGAAGTCATGAGCTGCACTGAAATGGATATGAGACCGAAATGCTTTCTCAAACCATGGAAGCTCGCCACCTAATTATTTGCCGCGGTGTGAAAGGTTGTATTTCAGCTCCGTTACCTTGCATAAGCGATGCTGCGCGAAATCCTGTGCGTGCTGCAGAAAACTTCATGAACTAGAATTGACGTATGACCTGAACGGCTCTCCGAGATACTGTGTACCGAGCCTGCCTGACGGATTTGCCGCAGTGGTAGGCCGCTAGCGAGTAGCGCCATCGCTTCTGCACGGGACCGAATGTTTAACGTGGCGATGGTTTGCAAACATACGCCGTCGTCATTAGTTGCGCAGTCAGGAACGCGGAGTTGCTTCTTCAACGGAACACAAGCATTTGACATCCTATTTAGTAGCGCTTGTATCACAGCCATGCTCAGACTCAAGCCGTGCGCAATTCACTGCACTCGGATGCCGCAGGTTTGATCAGCACTATCGAAACATGAATATCGAAAAGAACACGCACGTATGCTTTTCGCAACGACGAATTCTTCGACGTTGCGAAAATGCGTCGAACAACTATGTCGATCGGAAGGTACCGGTGAAGTACAGGAGAAGTGAGCCGATAGGCGTGGATTGTGGCCGTGACTGCGCGTTTCATCGCTCTAACCATTTCGCTTCCCCGTTCCGAACTCGAGTGTTCTGGCGGAATGCGGCGCTCGATAATATCCACAATAATTGCGCTACGGGCAATGTACATGAAAAACTATGTTTTTATTTTGATCTCGCTGAAGGATACTATACATTAAATACAATCAAAGTGACTTACGGGCGTGAAAAAGCATTAGCGCGCGAGGGGACGTGAAGTGTAACTCGCTCCTCATGAGTTAGCAGTTGATCGTTCATCGTCACTGTCACACTCCTTCTCACACACACACACGCTTTCACAGCCTTCTCCGTCCAGTGAAAAATCCTCGTCGTCAAGGTGGTTCCTCTTAACATCATTGCTGAAAGCAATCTGAAGAATTTCCTCCGCCGAACGACTTCGATTATTCCTCGTCACAACGTTATCTGGGCGCGCAGAACTGGCAGAACTTCTTGATCTCACACCGGTCAAGAAACAAATCGCTTGCAGAGTGCTGCCATCCATCAACAAACGTACAAAAACAAGCGGCGCAGCGCTGGCCGATTTGAGATTAATCAGTTATACATCGCTAGCTCGCGCGACTTCCCGCCTACAATGTTATAAATTCATGCACTACAAGAGCACTGACGAATGCTATATGCAAGTAAAACAAGGTGTTTCAACTGAGAAGGTCAGACGACAGCGTTTAACTAACCTACGTGGCTACACAAAACCTCGCGAAGCTGATATTTGTACGATGTGGGTTCGTTGAACGCGCGAGTTGGCACGTATTTTCACGAAAACTTCGCGTCTCGCAAGAACGAGTCAGGTTTATCGTGTCACGGAGGGCCCGGTTCGTTCACTGAAGCAGGAAACATGCAAACTCGTAGTGTTTCTTTCCCTGTTAACACAGCCGAACAAGTGGGCGACTGCGTAGGGCTGCCATGCTGTCGTCTACTGATCATCCATGAGAGGACGCTCCTAAATTCCGCTAGGGGCGCGACAGTCTATGGGCATTGCGCATTGCGAATACGCGTGTCTGCGACTCCATAGTTCGCAGCTTGCACTCAGCCGTGACGCTGCGCCGTGCTCCCTCAAGGGCTGCAGAAATAAGCGTCTCTTCCTACTTCTAACCACTACCACCACCACCACTCAGCCGAGTCGAGGAAGCGACGTTTCCGTGGTGCGTCTGCGTAATTTGTAGCGTTGGAATTCACAGTTTTCAATCACTTTTTTTTTTTTTTTCAGGACGGGAACGTTGTCGGAGTATCGGAGAAGGCATTAACTGATGCGTTCACCCAAGGAGGGGGTTGACAGCTGTGAAATCTTCTGTCTGCGAAGTGGACCAGCTTTCTATTCTGCCCCCGGTGCTTTTTTTTTTTCGGTGCGTGAATATTCTGTCAGTATAGGCACCGGGCGGCCGTCGTACGGCGCCAGCGGCGCCCCTCCCGAAAAGCGCCCCTAGTGGCGGCAGCGAAAGCATTGGCATGTGAAGCAGACGACGCGGAGAAGGCTCTGCTACTTTCGGCAACGTATTCAAGTAGTAGCGGCGGCGTTTCTTTTTAGACAATCGCAAGCTGTAAGCTGTTTCGTTTGTCGCCCAAGGCAAATAGAAGCGGCAGCAACAGTGTTTCGTGAACAAAGCACGAAGCGTTCGACTGTCGGACATGCGTTCAGATAACGGGGCCACTCGTTGGGCTCCAGGGAGACTCCCCCCCCCCCCCCCAGTCGTTTGCGGTCGTGGCATCATTCAATGGTCGCCAAGTCATCAAGAAGGATGACACATGTTCTTTTCATGTCTTCACACCCAGGAGCACCGTCGGAACGTCAAACGACTAGGCTTCTTTGCGTGGTGCTGTGCTTTTATGCGTTTGCTTTCGTTTGGAGGCGGACCAGAGGCACGATGCCTCTTCCCTTTCGGGACTGCAAATGAGACCGGCCCGATTGGCGAAAGTGTTGTAAAATAAACATCTTCGTATTTTAACTGCCAAACTCGCTGCTCCTCACTGTTGGGCTCCTGGCGGGGAAGGCGAGTACTGACAGCGCACGTGCACTAATGGCGATGCCAGTTACATTGCGTTGCGGCTTTCAAGGCTTGACCAGCCGGCGTACGCGTTTTCATGCGTTTGCTCTAGAGAAGGGTCACCGCTTGCACGAAGCTGCATCACGGAATATAAAAGCGACAACGATTGCAAATTGCTTTGCAAGTGCACCCCGCAGACGAAGTTCAATGCGATAAGCTACGATGTGGAGCTAGATCTACACTGAAAAAAATATTCGTGTTTCAACGTCGGAACAGACCGTAAGAAACACAGAGTATGATTTGTTTCCTGCAAAAATGGCGGAAATGGGCGTATGGAACACGGTTGTGCTGCGGTTTTTAATGAAACGGTTGGACATCCCGTAAAGGAGCACTCGGTATTTCCGTTCCGTTGTTCCTTCCGTAAAAGAGAAAGAAAATAACGTCAATAGCCTACGTATGGCCACGTGGTGCGCTAGCATCCGGCAAGCCGGAAGCAGCGCCATTGGCATTTTGGACTCGTCGGCTGCGGTTCATGGTGTGGCGTCGTCCAGTATTTTGTGGTTGTTTGTGCGTAGAGGATTGTTAACTTTTACGTGTGATTGCTTTTGTGCGGTATGATCAAAGATGTCGTCCGTACGTGTGTTAGCCATTCCTCTTCTCAGAGAAAGCGACTGTACGCACTCGAAAATGGATACGTCGAGGCTCAACCATTACACTGCGGTGTATTATGCGCCATTGTTGGCAGTCAGTGATCTTGTCATCACGAATGTTCCAGGCAAGTGCTTGATTTTTTCTTCCTTTTCTTTTTTGTGGGCGTTTGTTTCTTGTGTCAGGTGCTTTCATTGTATGTACTGAGCGGTTTACTGCTAAATGAAATGTCGAAGCGCACGGCGGCCGCTCGCCACCAATGCCGGCTGCGACGAACTTCGCGCTCACGCAGTACGAGCTGTGGGTTGTGCTTGGTGCTCTTTCGTCGCCTTCGAATCTTCGCGGAGCGAAATGTTCACGCGTCGAAAGTGCGCCGTGCTCCTTACGCTGTTCTGTCTGCCGTTCGTCCCCATGTGCGTTCCTGTACGTGTGTGTCCAGGGTGCCGAACGTCCTAAGCTCGACATTGACTAAGCGTCCGTCGCTCGCTTTTCTTTGTTTTATGCGAACCCGCTTGGCAAGAAAATGGAAAAGCGTGTTTCGTGTGAATACAGGTAGATTCGTCTCCTGGCCTCCATGTTGGTCGCACGTTCGACGACTACTGGTGATCGTTCTGCCGTCAAATACACCCGCCGCGGCGGTCTTGTGGTTATGGTGCTTGACTGCTGACCCGAAGGTCGCGGGATCGGATTCCGGCCGCGGCGGCCGCGTTTTTGGTGGAGGCTAAAGTGCTTGAGGCCCGTGTACTTAGATATAGGTGCACGTTAAAGAACCCCTGGTGGCGGAAATTAAACCCCAGCAGCTATTATCACTGCCGTTGAATGGGGAACAGCGCCTGCGCAAAGGTCGTTGCAGCCGGTGGCGGCGACGAGCGGCCGTGAAACGCTCCGATCTTCCATTTAGCAGTGAACCACTGTGTACAGCGATTTTGTCACGACCACTAAGTGTATAATACACCGATGTAGATGCAGGTCTACCTGAGCCCGTATAGTTCGGGAGGACAGCTTCCTAAGTTATACAAGCAGCGAGGTCCACAATTGGTCCACGTGGGAACAAATAATCGTGATGGCTGTGTTAAGCAGCACACGGAATTGAGACACATAGGGAAAAAAATAAACGAAACACTCGCTGGCGCAGCTTGTTAGGTCGCGTTTTCTCTGAATTGCCCTGTTTCGTGCGCCGCTTTAAACACACGCACAGGCGCACGCACATCATGATGGCCTTTGACGTGTGCTGTTTCACGTTTTTCAAGTGGTATATCTTCCCTACGATAGCAAAAAGTATTTCTGAAAATGATGCTGGTGACTCTGAGCGTGATCAGAGTCAGTCGGGGAAAATGTCTTTAGCACACTGCCCCTGCTTTCTGGAGTTATGGGTCATGTGCGCAGCAAGGGCCATATACATATGCCAAGAAAGCATTATAAAGAGTGTGTACGTTGTTGCTCAACGGAACTGTTTTGATCACTTGTTTTTCACATTCATTTCAGGCGTTAACAACGTGCTGAAGCGGCAGTCTGAAGACCTTCAAAATGTCACAAGCTGATTCAAGACACTTATTTATTTTCTGCAAATAAATTAATACGTGTTTTGTTGAATAGTGCATCATTATTTATTTGGCATGCACCAGCAGGAGTGGTGCAAGCATGAACAGTACGTGCAGACAGCGTTATTGTAAGTTGAAACAGCACTGTAAAACGTACGAACACACTTGTGATATGGAACCTCATTAATTTATTATTTGTACGTTGAATATGATTAAACACCTTACTTTGAAAATATGAGTAGCATCAACTTTCCTACGAAAGATCAGCTTTTTACACAGTACTGATGTGTTACGCCTGCCCACAATTCAACAAAAGCTTGTGTTAATTTTCACAAATTAAGTTACCACCCTACAGTAAACTACACTAAACTACACAGTACAGTAAGTGTACTTCATGCTCAGTAAAACAAGACCCTTTCCTTTAAGATAATGAAGCAACAGAAAAGCCCAGTCAAGCACAGAGAAACCTATGACACGAAGCCACCTGTTTTCCATTCTGGAGAACGACGAATAAGATGTAAAGAGTAGAGAAATTCTGGCATATGTCACTTGAACTTGTTGCTGGGATAGTTGGTACATAACTTAGAGGGAAAATTTAGACGTATAAGCTCCACCAAAAGAAACACGAAGCACAGGAAAAAGAGACGCTCTCTTGCTGTGCTTCGTCCTTCCTTTGGTGGGGCTTAGGTGTCTAAATATTTCCTGTAGCGTGACAGGTGTAACCGTTTACGAAAACCTCTGTTTTCAATCATAATAACGGAATAATTTACAGGCAGCCCGTTCTACTGCAACCACTGTTTTTGGTTTTTTAAATAACGGAAATGCTGTATTAGGGATAACAGAGTTATGCTGTGTTAGGGATAACAGAATCGGCGTGTTTAGGAATACACAGATGACGTGAACGAAATAACGGAAGTCTGCTGTGAGTAGCGATACAGAAGAAGAAATCACGGAGTCTCCGTGAAACGGAGCCTGCTGTTCCTTATTTACAGAAATGCCTCCGGCACCGATTTACCAGCAACTTCTGGCGTGAACGGAGACATTTTTTTTACAGTGTAGGTATCCCCATTCCTATTTCTATTTTAAACGCAAAGCATTTCTTATCTCTATCTATAAATGCCTCTATTTCTCTATCTAGCCGCCTACATCTGGGCGCTCTCGTGGTCGCCTCCTTAAGTTGACATTAACCAAAATTGGCATAGGTGCACGGGTACGAAAATAAGACGAACATGGCTGTCTGGTTGTGATATGGTGGTATGAGTAGCGCGAAAATCTTTCCAGTCACGTGCGGCACATACCGGGCGTATACCACGGGCCGCGGGATGCTGGTATGAGGCACAGGTGATTCACAGTTGATCGACCCAGGAACGGCGAGACACACATTGATAATTTAAGCGGGTGCATGTCCAAAAAATCCGGCACCAGCCACGTGAACCCGACGTATGCAAAGAATAGAAATCCGGATCCCAGCAGGAGTCGAAACCAGGTACTCTGAGCGGATATCATATATTCTACCACAGAGCCAAGCCATGACTTGAAATTACTTTTGAAAAGATCTATATGCGCAAGAAAAATGTCGGTGCAACCAACGTCAATTGTGGTTGCAGTGCTGGCTATCTAATTTCATGACAAGGTAATAAACATTACTCATGTACTCATACGAAACAGACGTTACGTCGGCTTAACGCCAATCTTGGTTTTATTAAGACTTCTTGTTGGGCGAGTTGGTTAACATCAAAAGGGGTACATAGTAGCGCAAACTTAGAAAATATACACGAGAAAAGAAGTAGGAGGGAGCAGAAAGGTCCGGACGCTCCCTCGTACTTGTTTTCTCTTGTCTTTATTTTCTAAGTTTGTGCTACTATGTACCCCTTTGATTTCAATGGTGGCTCCGCTTTTATAACCGTCAGATAAACATTACATATGTGCTCCTATGAATCTGCAAGCTATATTCAAGCGTTGCTCGACCCGGAACAATACTCTGATCAACGCTACGCGTATGATATACACAGCATTGGCACGAAATGTGAATCGCAACGTAGCGTGCGCTTCGTTTCAATAACACTGACGTATGTTCTCTAACATGAGCGCTAACATTACGTCAGACCACAAGTTAGCCTTTAAACGTCAGTGTAGTCGGCATGCTTATTAAGCACACTATATATGTGCACACAACTCCATCTACAAAAACACGTCGATCCACCTCGTTACGCGTGACTTAACCCTTTCAGTCCCGAATTAACTATTTTCAATGTAAGCAACTAGTTTTTACATTTCGAAATGCACATGATCGTGGTAGTCCGAAAAAAACTGAAAAAATCTTTGCTCACACTTTCCAGTGAAGAGTAATTAATGGGACAATTAATTTAATAAATAATTATTATTTAATAATATTTCCACAATTTTTACTTCATTTATTAGTTAAAATGTTATTTAGACAGGATAGCATAATGTCCAATAGCCAAAATTCAAATTTCCGGCACAGAACTAAAATAAATGCCCTATCTCTACATAGTGAAAGAAGACGCTGCCTCAGCAAAATGCGCGAACAGCACAACTGCTTCTGTAATTTCTTCATTCAGACGTGACGTCGCATCATTGTGTGTGCCATGTTGACACCACATGTAGGGCAGATGCTAAATACGGGCTCTTGAGGAAGAACAACGCTTTATCTTTACCAGATGCTTGCTGACTGACCTACATAATTTATGATTCCAATTGGAATCACTGGGACTGAAAGGGGTAAAGACGAGAAGGGAATGGGAGACGTGCGCTCTATTTTTTTTAATGTTAAGGGACAATGTTAACGTATAGACAGAATAACAAAGTATTAGGAAAAATTCGGCAGATCCCACGTATTGTGGGAACCGATTTTATGCGAATCAGCGAGTGTATGCTGCATTTTTTTTTTTTTTAGCTTTACTGGATGCTTCGCCGATTGCACTTGTTCCTCAGTTGTAGTTTTGCACGCCCCCCGTTCCTGTTATGTTTTCCATTTATTTTCGATCCTTCGCCGACCCTTAAGATATAGTAATCTTCAGTCTTCGCGCACACGTAGATTTCGGCAGCGCACGACACAAGCGACGAGAGCACAATGAAGAGAAAACGAACGTCCAGCCCCGCGCCCCCCGCAGCCCGCAGCAAGCGCCTGCGCCCTTTTCGGCACTCCCATTCCATTAGTTCCCCGTCGCCACCGAAAGAGGCGCCACCAGTCCCCGCGCCCGGTGCCTATACTTACAGCTAAAGAAGTGCTCTTCGTGTTTATGTATTATCTCTGTAATTACCTATGGAAAAACTGCTCTAAGAATTCATGTGTAGGCATGAGAGAGTCTTTGTTTTTTTTAGCCTTGAGTGTCCTATATGTAGAGTTTTACTGTTTGTGTTTATCACAATGAAGTGCTCAGTGTACCCGGCATGACATCCTCCGTTCAATGACGTTATCTTTGGCTAGACATTCTATTCCCGGTATAAGAAAAGCTGTGTAGTAGGCTTATTTCACCTGACCGTTGAGTGATACGCTTTTCTTCGAACGTTATGTGCTGCTGCATAAACTGACCATCGCTATTCATCCCGTTGCCACCAGCTAACTCTTATGTAGTGGTCAATTCCTAATAATGTGTCTTGCTCTTTTTAGTGAAATGTACTACTTACTCCGCCAAATCTGCTTTTTTTTTCATTTGGTTTATCAGCAGTGAAGGTCTCCTGCATTCCATATATATTTTAGCAACATCTAAGCAAATATATGAGTGGTTGTTGTGTGTTTCGTACCAGTACA
The DNA here is from genome assembly GCA_030522465.1 of Rhipicephalus appendiculatus. Taxonomy (NCBI): domain Eukaryota; kingdom Metazoa; phylum Arthropoda; class Arachnida; order Ixodida; family Ixodidae; genus Rhipicephalus; species Rhipicephalus appendiculatus. The sequence continues at coordinate 14,361 of JALIZH010026862.1, forward strand.
ACGGTTAATAAGTAGATCATTGCATTATTATTTCAAATTTAGATGTCCTGCTATTCTTTATTGTTTTTGCCATGCATTGAAATTTCTTTAAACTTCGTCATCAAAGGCTCCTCTGCGCTTAGGTCAGTATTGCACCTAAGGAAAGTCATGTGTGTAATCGCCAAAGGGCCTTCACATTTCAATGTGTTCGATTTTTTTAATTTCTAAATTCTGAACTTTGCAATGAGCTTTTGTGCTGTTTAGTCATGGACACATTGTGCATTCTTCCCTTCTGTTCTTCTGAACTTGATCGTGTTCATTGTGTACAAATCTTTTGTTTCGGAAACGGGCAAATAAAACGAGGTCAAGATACGTTGTGGGTGGAATTCGCCCTTCATGCTCTGGCACATACTGGCTGCGTGCATTCCAACGCACTGCGCACCGCGATAAAGCACAGCGCACGCGCGCACGCAAGAAAAAAAAGGCGCGCCACGCACACGGCATAAAAAGAAAAAAAAAACGGCGCGCGGCACGAGAGGAGAAAAATCGAGCGGCAAAAAAAAGAAAAGAAAAAAAAAGCGGCATGAGAGGAACCCTCTCACCCCCCCCCAAAAAAGAGAAAAAAAAACAAAAAAGGCGCGCGAAGTGGGAGGGAGAGGGGGCGAGAAGCGAGCGGCTGTTGTTACTGTTGCCCCTGACGACGCCAACACCGTAGTCGCTACGTAACCGCTACGTAATCGCGGCCATTAGCGAGCGGCCACTCGTAAGGGGCGTAACTCTACGGGTTTTTTGGCGCTCTCGGCGCTACCGCGGCGGAGCGTTTGAGTTCTATGCCCCTATGGGAGGTATACAGAGAAACCGACCCCTGGGAATGTCCTGCGTACGTCACACTAGTACGTGACACTGCGAGAATTGTTCGAGGCGACATGCGTAATTTGTGCAATCTGTTGCTTGAATAGAAGACTGAAAGTTGATAGAAATATTAAAACATACAAACGAAATCTCTGCGCGTTATTATTTATTTTTTGTACTTTGAATCGAGCGCAATGCGAGACTAAGCTGCCTCCATTTCGTTTGCCTTCGTGTTCTCGCCGTTCCCGCTTCGTGCTGGCGCCAGCCCTGACAACGCTTTGGGTGCATCGTCCATTACAGCCGTGCCGGCGGTGCGACGATGTGTTGTTGTCGTAAGGATACATGATCTATGTCAGCCACTCCAGACGTGCGCGCACTGAGAGATCTATCCCATTGAAACAAGCTGTACACTACAGATAATACCGAAACGACACAACACCACTCGCGTGCACGACGTGGCTCGGGCGCGTCACGCACACGTCATCTTGCGTGCGCATGACGTGTTGATGCGTCTGCGTCGTGTGATCTTCCGGCTCCGAGCTGGTCCGATACCGAAGAAGGCAGAGGAGGAATTTGGCTTGCGTAGTCTACACGGGGCGAGTGGCAAGGGTTTCAAGCTCACTTCCTCGCATCCTGCTTTTGCGGCCCGTAAAGAACTAATAAAAAAATTCTTGCGGTACGACGCTTTTCATTGGGCCCCCGACAATTTAGTGTCTAACTAAAATTTCTTATGGGACCTGGTGAAGCGTCGTTTAAGAAGCAAATACAAAAAAAAAAAAAAAAAAAACCCACATGTGCATCTAAATTATCTTTCTTTTATCTACACTCTCCTTTCCCCTGACGGCACTCCACGGTTTCACAATCGTTCTCCATCTTAGCGCGGCTGCACAGAGGGGCCTCCTGCCCACCATCACAACCAGATTTTCAAGGAGATGCTTGAATTCCTTGAGGACACTGGACTGGACAACCGGCTGTAAAGCCGCCCGCCGCGTCCTCGGCCATGGACGTCACACTCATCTTCTTCCCCTCTCCTCTTCCCACCTTTATTACCCTCTCCCAATTTTCCTGCAGACCCTGGAACAGGGTTGCAGATATAGCGTCTTTTCCTCTGCTCCTCCTCCCCCTCCTCCAACCGCTCGTGTCATGTCAACGCGGTGGCGTAAGGTGGCCGGCGCGTCCCATTTCACTGCTGTTAGTTATTGCTTTCTGGAAGTTTTTGAACTAGAAAAGTAGGTTGCGCCCCACAGGGTTCCGAAAAGTCAGTTTTACCCGGTAACAAGACAACGGTCTCAAACTGTACTCGAATACGAAACTTGAGGTTAAAAAGCGTCCATATGGGCACCGATTTCGAAAATAGGCATTTACAGGCACTTACAGAAATTTAGGCACAAACGCCAAAAATAGGCATTTATAGGCACTATAAAAAACACTATAAAAGCCCTCCTTAACCCCCAATTCGTGCTCATATATCGAAGTGGCACGATATAAACGCAAGGGACAAAATAGGCATTTGCCTAAAATCCAGTCTCTAGTCATCACCCCCACTTGTGCGTAGCTGCCACAATTGTTTTCAAAGGAGGGCATTGCCACGCATGCTTAATTTTTTCATTGCGATAGCAATTATATGGACACTCTCGGCTGCTTTTCGCCGTCATGCCCCGTATATATATATATATATATATATATATATATATATATATATATATATATATATATATATATATATATATACGAGTGCGCGCTCGGCGCCCCACTCGTTGCGATGCGTTGGCTCCCTTGCACTTTGGCCTGCAGGGCGTAGTCGCCTTTGCCCGGGCGCGCGCGCGCACTTCACTCTAGGAAATAATCGAGTAAAAAGGGTGTCTTTTTTGCTACGCAACTATAATCGTCATCTACCGCGCGCGTACTTTCCCTGGCGTTATCACCACCGTCCCGGCACTTCCCGGTCACGAACGTCGCGCGCGTTATCGGCGTGACATAGCATTCTTGATAGGAATGAGCCGAGAGCCGGGTTTTCAAGAAAGGAAACGTGAGCAAGCCAGATGACAATTATTGTTGCGTAGCAGAAATACTCCCAAAATACTCGACTTTTTTCTTAGAGTGTTATCTTGGGGTGGGGTGATGGGGGCAGTTTTACGTCGTGTGCTTTCGTCGGAAAGACTGCGTTTAGGTTACAGAGCGCACGAAGGTCACTTCGCTCGCTGCAGAGGCACCGTTTCCGAAAGAAGCGTGCTATTCAAACACAGTGAAGTAACAACTGTGACACTGTTCGTTCGCGCTCGTCCTGTGTATACCTCTGCGTATGTTTTGTGCGTCCTTCGCGCTTGAGCAGTGCGCTCCAAGTTTCCAAATGCCAATTTGTTGCTATCGCATGCATTGCTTCGCCCTTGCGGCGAAACTGTGACTTTTTTATTTAGAGCAACAACCTGAAAAAATTTAAAATTCGTGTCTGTACTCCTTTAAAGGAGTACTGACACGATTCTGAGGCACCCCAAAAGGGAACTCTATCGTTTCCATAGTGTGCACTGTCATCGCTCTCCACACACCGGAGCCACACAACGCGTACAAAATATTATACATTGATTTTAAAGTTCGTCACCCAGCACGTGCAAGCCAGCCCCACCGCAATGGACATTATCATGACAAATCAACACAGCTCACTGGGTTCGCGAAATTTGCGTCCTGCATGCAGCCTAAGTCGCAGAAATCGCTCTCAGAGTCACTGGACGACAATGCACTCATCGTTATTTACGTGAACCACGTGCGACTGACAGCAAACAGGCAACTGTTGCTAGTATGTCGCGAGTTGCAGTCTTCCCGTGACGTCAGAGCAGACTTGATACGTCACTGCGAAGCCACCCTCTCGATACCGAAACCGAAATTGCTGTTTTAAGGTAGCGGTAATAAAAATATATTCGATGCATTCCCATGCACCGCGACACTCTTTTTGGGGTTCTCGACACCCACGTTTTTATTTAGAGCAACAACCGGAAAATATTTAAAATTCGTGTCAGTACTCCTTTAAAGGGACCGACAACCAATTTTTATGGTGCCTACTTTTTTTAGCGCAACGGAAAGCTTACCGGTCAGTGAGTCTAATCACGGAATGGTAAAGTGGAAAACGCCGCGAAACATTTGTAATCAAAATTTTTCTATCTGCAGCGAATATGCAGTCGTATACGTGCACATGCTGCAAACAGTGAGCCCGAGAGCCGTTCATGTTCGAGCGCGCTGGTTTACTGCGCATGCGTGCACTCCGCGCGCATGCGCCGCGGCTCGACTTGGTCCACTGGTGGCGGCGACAGCAGCACCGCTTCTCACCGTGCAACTCCTTTTACGTCGTAAGCAGCACAGAATTGAGCGGGGCTGGATAATAATATACATATTTTAATTTTGAGGACTGGCGCCCATGACAGCATCAGGCTACGCGGCTACGTACAGTAAAGTGATCGACTCCACATTCTATAATCCAGCTTCAAGGCTCTTCCGCTAGGCTGCGCGACATGACGGTTTTTATCAATTTTAAGCACGACTTAAAAGTATAAATGCTAGTAACAACGCAAAAAGAATGCTGGAATGTGTCACTATATTTCATGGTCTTGTCATTTCTACTAGAATCTAATCACACGTTCTGGCCAGTTGTCGGTCCCTTTAAGTATTACGTGAGAAAGGATTAACATAATGAAATGTGCAAAATAATCGATACAATAGTAATTGGGTGAAGTGGAGCGCGCTGTTCTAAACTTAACGGTTAAAAAGCGACATCCAGTTTGTGGTTACGGAGATCGCTCTACGCGCTCCAACCCGGAGGCGGTGCACGAGGGCCTGCACGACAGTTCGCCCCGGCTTCCGGAAGAATGGAAAGCAGCATAACATGTAAACAATGTAACGCTTTCGTGCCTCTGAAAGCAGTCGGCGCAAATCGCCGACGGCGTCGCATTCGAGCGTGTTCCTTTAGAGTTCGGAGCGCGCTAACTTAACGTGCCCATTGCGAAAAGTCGACCATACGAGAAGGCATGTGTGCGGTCTCAGACAGTTACATTCTCTCGTGTTAATTGCACCAGTTAGATATATCGCATTCATTATGTGCGCAGTTACGCAAGCCTCGAGCTAGGCGAGGTGTCTGAAATCTTTTTCACGAGTTTAATCCCTTCTCATGATGCGCCTTACCGAGGTTGTTTTGAAGAACGTACGGTGAGCGCTTTTGGGTACTTTGTTTCAAATCGGCTATCCTGCTGCCTTGTGCAGTAACTGCCAATGATAATGGAACACTTTACGAATTGGCCCATAAGGAGGCTTTTTTTTTTATTTTTTCAATCCATGGCGACATAAGCGTGCGCTGAGTACCCCTTCGGGGGGGGGGTTCATGGTAGTGCCTCCCTCCCTATTAAGTCAATGTATGGGGCAGACTGCGCCCCCCCCCCCCCGCCCCTCATGCGCACGCCTATGTATGGCTACCATGGAAAGGTTGGGAAAAAATTTGAATGCAGTTGAGAGATAAATGTTCGGTACGGTGTGAGTCGCGAGTGAGGCAAAATGTCTGAAATACGTTTTTTCACGGGTTTCATCCTTTCCGATGATGCGTGTGATGAAAAAACATAACTGATCCCTCTGTCACAGGAATCGGTATAACACGAACGTGAAACGTGTCTTCACATATAGGTAGCGTTTACTCTTTCGCGACAAGGTCGAAGGAATGAACAAATTTAATTGTAGTGTCACGCGAAGAACGGCAGGCCACTCGAAACTTGCAGCACGTTCCTCAAGCAGAAAGGACGCATGAAAGAACATACACAGGACGAGCGCGAACAACTGTCACCATAGGCGTGCGCAGGGTTTCCCTTCATTAGGGGGGGCGGGGCGAAGGTTAGTCGCAGTGCCCCCCCCTGCCTATTATGCCAATGCATGGGGCTGACATTGCGCCCCCCCCTCCCTGAGTTGCAGCGCCCCCCCTCCATATTATGTCAATGTATGGGGCTGAATTTACGCCCCCCTCCTAGATGACTAGGGGGCGGCCGCTCCCCTCTGCCCCCCTCGTGTGCGCGCCTATGACTGTCACAGCTCGATACTTACTGCTCAAACACAAAGAAGGACGCACGGAACGAACGCACAAGTATGCACAGGACGAGCGCGAACTGTCACAATTGTTACTTTGTGTGTGAGCAGCGCGCTCCTTTGTCAAGCGCAGCCGCTGCAGCGAGCGAAGTGGCCTTCGTGCTCTCTGTAACTTCAACGCACACTTGCGGTAAAAGCCCATGACGTAATAACCAACGTCGGTACAAACCGCCCGATCATTAAGCGCTCGAGCACTAGCGACCACGCCCTGTTGGGGCGCGCGCGTATCGCAACACGCGGGTCGACGACCTTTAAAGCGCGCCCTCCGTACTCTTCGCGCCATCTCGCCAGTGATAACAAGAACACGCTGAAGTTTTTAGGAGCGAAGCTCCTTAGGCCCGCACCCCGCCGACGCCGTCGAAGCTCCCCGCCGCATCACCGCTCACACCCCTCTCCCACCTGTCTCCCTCTTTCTTCGTCTCTGCCCTCTCCCCTCAAATCGGCGAACGCGCGTTCCCGCCACCGAGCGCAGCAGACGCTTTCCGCGCGTGCGGCGCGAACAAGGCTCTCGGCGCAAAAAAAAACAAAGGTTTAAACTGCGCAAAGAAGACGGGACGGAAAGAGGAACACATACAGACACACACACAAGCGTAATGTGTGTGTATGTGTTTCTCTTTCCGTCCCGTCTTCTTCGCGCAGTTTAAACATTTACGTTACAATGAACCGACTAGCCCAACAACATGCCTTGCAAAAAAAATTCCCCCATCTCCCGCTAAAGGGATGCGTGTGGATGCGACGCAGCGGGGAGATAATTAGCTTGAGCGGGAGGAACGTCGCCGCTCTCATTTCACGGCAATGGTCCGGGCGCTCATCGCGGCGCTGCACAGGAGAGAGAATGAGGCGCGCGCGCCGTCATTTTCATACCGCGGAACTACCGTGGCGCCCCCAGCGGAGTATGCAGCTGTCACACCACCTGTCGTGCGCGCCGCTCCGTAGAGGATTCCTAGAGGAAATGACGGGGGGGGGGACCGTAGGAGAGGAGAGAGAGGGGAAGGGGACATGCATGCGCTGTGGGGGTGTGGGACGCGGGAGCCGCTCCGTAGAGTAGAGGATTCTTAGAGGAGAGAGGGGGGAGAGGACGCGCATGCGCGGTGGGGATGTGGGAGGCGCTCCGTAGAGTAGATGATTCCTAGAGTAGAGGAAGGGGGGTGAGCTTAGGGGAGGGGACGCGCATGCGCTGTGGGGGGGGTGTGGGACGCGGGAAGGAGGGACGGAATCAGCCCCCTCCAAACACATGCAAGCAAGATTAAGGAATGGGGACAACCTGGGCGACAGACATCACCTGCCTAGCCATTGCTAAGCAGCCTCTCTGTGCTCTCGGCCATGACTCAAGGAATGGGGTCAACCTGGGCGACAGACACCACCTGCCTAGCCATTGCTAAGCAGCCTCTCTGTGCTCTCGGCCATGACTCTGATGACTGTGTTAGGGTTGACGGCCTTCATATTACTACGGTGTTCTGGTTCACATAATGGGTGCTTCCCTACTTAATGAAAGTGGCCGGACGCGGGACGGGGGACGGGGGACGCGGGAGGGACGGACAGAGCCCCGAGCATAAGATGCTTCGCATCTAAAAACACTTCGCGTTAAAAAGCAGCCAGCGTTTTCCCTGTGCCACACACACACTCCGCTGCCATGGACGATTACAGTTTCCTCCGTGCTCCCATCTCTTCCTTCCTCAGACAGTACGGGTTCGACCGTTTCTGCGAGTACTAGAAATACAACCTACCCGATGTGGACATTTTCAGCGAACGCTACTTTCGCAAGACCATTGGCATCGACCGAGACACCGAAATGACAATCTGCATCCTTCGAATGGTTTCACTTTAGAAACATGTTCGAGCAACAACGCATCGTTTCCAACTGCGACGTTCTCTGCCTGACCGACACTCAAGCCTACAGCATGGAAGGTTACGTGTGGTTCATCGGCATATCTCCCATGAGGGTTCTTCGCTGGCAGAAATATCGAAGGCAAGGACCTCACCAACCTAGAAATTACGGACTACATCAAAGGCGCCATGGTCGAGTACGGCTCCTACAGACCCACCATGCTCGTCGGCTGCTTTCAAGTCGACATTCTCAAAGACGACTCGGTCATCAAGCACATGGAAGATACAACTTCCAACAAGGAACCCACAACCACCGACGGCAGATATGATGTAGACCTGTGCTTTGCAAACTTTCAGGTCGACGTTCTAATCAAGCCCCTCAAGATACCCCTGCACAAGCACAAGGCAGTCTTCTTCAAGACCAAGCGAAAACCAGAAATCTTCGATTGGAATGTCTTTAATAAACAGTTTCAAAACGTACATAGTGGTTTGCGTCCCATTTCTAAGGAGCTTCGCTCATCGGTTGTATTCGTACACGGAACAACTGCTAGTTTTCTTCTAGTGTTTCCTTTGCGATTTCTAAGTATATATTTTACAACGACATATCCGTGACGGAAATACGCCAGTGGAGCCGTGGTGGACCCCGGCATGAAACACTTTCGTGTTAAAAAATGACCTAGCTGGTTTTGAGGAATACTGAGCACCGTTTTTTGGTACTCTGTTTCAAACCGGCCTCGAATCCCAGATCAAAAAGTTTCTATTCCGAGCTAGATTATGAAACCAAAAATTATTCCGCGCTGGAAATGGAGACTCTTTAGCTGGGAGGAATTTCCGATTTCTTAATACAGCTGGGAATTGAAATATTTTTAGCAGGAAATTGGAAAACTTCCAGTTGAAATGTCGAACTTCCATCTGGGAATATACGAATCACAAGATAGATGTAAGTTAAGCACAAGGCTGGCAGACTTCTGTTTCTCGGTTGCCTTCACAGAACTAAAAACAGACGACAAGCAGTTTCAGTTGCACGCATTTCTCTCGTGTTAATTGCAGATAATGAATTCGTGTGCTGCTCTGCGCCGTTAGTCACGAGCGAGGCATTTGCAACCTCAATGATGTGTGTGAAGAAAAAAAATAATTTACCGAGGTTGTTTCGAACAATAGTGAGCATTGCCATTTGTTACTCTGTTTCAAATCGGTCGCTGTCATTCCAATGGCCCGATCTCACCAGAGGATCTGCGCATGCGCGGGTTTCCGACAGCGGCGCTGCCGCCATCTTAGTTGGAGTTACAGTGTAGTTGGAGCACTCTGAGCGCTGTTGGTGTGGCTGCTTGCTGCGTGCTTCAAGTATATTGGCGTTTGGCACGAACACTCGGAGCATAAAACGATTGAACGCTGTGAATAACTGTGTCTGGACCTCCAAGGCATGTTATTTGAGGTTACACTGCATATCCTATCGTTAAAAAAAAAAGCAGTCGACAGGGCTTACATGTGGCCAGGTCATCTCAGCGTGTCGATGCGCTTGCGTCGCTGAATTCATATTAATAGGGGTGTGCGAATAGTGAAATTTCATCTCGACTCGAATTCAAATCGAACAGTGCCGAATAGTGGCCGAAAATGTCGAATATCGAATACCAAAGATTTAGTCGAGAATTGAGAGAAAGCAAAAAAAAATTTGGGGACCCTTAAGCTTTAAGAGTTGAACGCGATAGCGATATCCTGTCCCTAGTCCGTACTTCAATCCCTTAGTGCACACTATGTAATGCGTAGCATGCTTTAAACCACGAGCAATTATGCGCGGTAAATGCGGGAAATGTTTTCGAAGTTGCTATGCACCCACTACGTGGTCTTAAAGGACCCCTGACACCAAATTTGGAAACTCGAGGTGCTTGTGTCGTTTGAGACTCTTGCATGCGGGGGGCACTTCTCACCGATTATTAGGGGCGAGCGTTGCCTATGAGATATTTTAATTTGGTTTTAAAGTAAAGGTGAGGGCTCATCTGAGTATTCTGGTAAAATCGACATTTTCCGTGGTTTTACGTAGACAGAGGCTCCTCTCGTGACGTTGCAGAGGTCGGAGAACATTTTCGGGGTGCGCACAATACCCCGACTGGCACCCGGCGAGGACTATTGTTCGTCACCCCTCTCGCTCTGTTGTCGGGCTGCTCTCAAGGTGGTTTTGGCTGCTTACGCCAGGAATGCTTTTCTTTTTCCTGAGGGGGACACGCTGAACGCACCCACATCGCTTTATTCTTCACCGCCCTCGGGTCACCCTATTTGGAAACGGCACGTTCAGCGTCACCGAAGCTTGAGCGCATGTAGGCTCAGGCGCTGCCCCGCTGTGGGGCGCTAGTTTCTTGTGGTATTTAGGCGGGCGTTTCGAACTGAAGCATAATCGTCCTGGATTAACGACGCTAGCATTAATTATACGATGCGTTAGAGCATTTACGATTCAATTTCGGCATTACCAGACGCAAAGCTACAAATTACTGTAAAAAAGTCGCAAACAAAACTTTTGCTGTCAGGGGTCCTTTAAGGGAATACGCGCAGTAACGTGTGTGCCTTTTGTAAGGGGTACACGGCTTTGAACCACAATGTCGTTATGATATTCACATCTTCTGACGCCCGATGGCTATGCACGCTTGTACCACGCAATATTACTGCGATATTACATGTTGTATTCTGACGCCTGTATATAGGACGCGCGTGTTTGCAAAGCATGAAAGTTATTTTCACTGCAAATCCAAGCAGAGGAAGTTATTTTGTATGTATTCACAAGGAGAAGTGTGGCCACATGATAGGACACCTGCTTGCCACGCAGACGACCTGGGTTCGACCCTCATTCAGACCCGGAAATTTTTATTATTTATTTTATTTGCATCTTTCTCGATTTTTCAGTCACGGACAAGATGATGATTTTTCGCTCACAACCAACGACACCGCCGCCGACGCCGACGCCGAAATTTCTGCGAAACGAGCTCTTTAACGCTATCGCGTTGAAAGAAATGCAGTCTGCTCATGAAGTCGAGCACATAATGCGGTGTGTGAGTGCCACCAAAAGACTACAAATTGTCATGCAGAAACACAAGCTCTTCCAATTACCTTGCTTCAAACTTTCTCGCCGTGATGTTACGGTGTTTCCTGCAGTTTAAAACATTCGCTCTCTGGACGCCTCAGTAGCAGTGATGGGAAGGTATCGCAAAGCTGTTTCGCTGACACCAGCTGAATAAAGTGCACTTCTATGTGCAGTCCATAATTCAAAGGCTCATCCTTTCTTGCGGTCAGGAGCTCATTCAAGTATTGTTGAACCACTTGACTGCAAGGTCTGAGCTCAGTGCTGGTTATTTTCTAACTCAAGCAGTTCGACAGTCTCCCAGATTGTTCTCTGGTCTTTTCTGCTGGAGCCATGGCGTGCAGAAATGACACAATTAATCTCCTTTAAAATAAACATGCGCTAAATTTTCAATCAGTATAGCGGTGAAAGTTTTAACGGAAGGCCCTCTGTAAACGACGTTAGCGCTAGTTTTAGCCACCCCATCCTAACCAAATTGCACCGTTGGCCTGTGTCGCGCTTTAGATATTCGTCCAGTCGAATTATTCGAAACTTCGAATTATAGCTATTCGAAAGTCGAATCGAATTATTCGATTAAGTATTATTCGATTCGAATTCGAAACTCGAATATTCGCACACCCCTACATATTATATCATAAAAAAAAAAACGACAATTCACGTTCCCACCGTCATGGGAGCAAAAATCATCTTTAGCGAACGTCAGCACGCGAACGATACAAGTTACAGTATGCGGAAAATAAGTTCCCCAAACTGCATCTCCGCGATCCGAAGACAAAAAAAAAAAAAAAAACGATTGGACGAAAAAAAAAAAGCTTTTTGCGCCTCTTTTTTGTCCAAGCAACACTTTGCATGTACACTGTGTTGTCAAAGCAGGTCTTCGATCACAGTGATGCGTTAAACGTGAATGAATACGAAATGGTCGCCGTGAAACAGGTTAAAAGCGCGTCCGTGAGACGGCGACTGGCCGCATGCCTTATGAACGGCAAAGTATTACCTGCTGCACAAGGGATGGATGAGTCAGTAAGAGGTTTTGGTGACATACACAATGCGGCGGATGAGCGTAGTCCTCTCCGGCTACCGGCGGCGGCCTCAACGGACGGCTGGGCGCCGATATCGTCGCTAGGCCTACAGCTTCGAAACTGCAATATACGGTACGCCTACGCTCATATAACTGGCTATGCTTTACTACCGCTGATGCCGCTTTACGTTTTTCCGTTCATGATATCACATATTGAAAGTAATGGGGAAATCCTGGCGGCGTCGTTGGCTGCGATGCTGGCACGGCCGAGTTTTCGCTGTGCACTGCATGGCGCAAGCTGTACAGCATGCAGTTGTAAGCTTGTCTTGTATCACAGATCACATTCAAGCAATACACTTGACAGTCGTCATCGCTTTTGGTGAGAGGTCGGCTTAGGCGATCTCTGTTTTGCCAGGAATCTGCCGCCGCTGGTGGCGATTTCCTCGGCAAAGGGATCAGGGCACCATGAAGTTTTGCTGTCGCTGATCGTCCATCGGTCGCGCAGAAAGCTTGTTAATGGAGCACTGCTGAACTACCACGCATTATATTATACACACTGAACTCATAAACACGTTGAACAACTGTCCGAATTGGTTGACTGTCGCACACATTCCTGTTGAGCCTTTGAAAACACGTAAAATCCGAATCATTTTGCTCCTTGTATAGCATCGCAGCACGTGAAGCCAACCATCGCGGTTCATCCAAATACGGCTGCTAAAGCTCGACGATGCAGCTGAACGTACCGAGTACTCCAAGTACCGGCATGCACTGCGGCAGCGGTGGCGTAGTGCAACTCGCGGTGAGATCGGTCACTTTGCGAACTCTCCTACAGGGAGGTTTCATATGTATACACTCGAGATAGCATACGTAATACGCTCAGTGGATTCCGTGGATAGTTTACGCGCGATTATGAGGACATTTTGATGTGGAGGAAGAATATCGCAGGCAAGCGATAGCACGTGTTATGTCAAATTGTGTCAAATGACTTTCCGACGAAGCTGAGCAAGTGACTGCCGTGGTGAAGACTGCACCAATCCAGATATTTCCCCAAAAGAGAAAGGGAGCGGGAAAATGTCACACGGTACGCGCGCGCTTAATCTGCCAGTGAGAAAGAGGCAGACGCAGTATTCCTCGCGCCTTCGTTTTGGCTGTGCAGGGCCTTTTAACGCCGCCTCGTCGCCTTTGTATTGAACCTGACAAGCCTGATTTGGTTCTTTTCTGTGAGGCCTTCCCTTTCTGGACGCAGATACTGTCGTATGCCTGTCTTTTCAGTGACGCCGTGTAATCGGGAAATTAATTCACAACCAGACATTTGACATACGCATAGAAAACAATATGTATACCTTCAGGGTGGTCCTAAACAGTAGAGAGAGAGTCTACATAAGGCTCCATGGAAAATGTGAGGCCTCGGTTTCTGTTGTGGTCTGTTTTCTTTTCTGTGAATCCTTGTAATTGGATAATAAACGGACACACTCCCTTTGTTATACAGAGGGTACAGTGTAAATTGCGTAGAAAACATACAGGGTGTATTATTATTTTTTTCAGACAGTCTTATTGATTTATTATATCAATTGAGAACTGAAAGTCTGTCGTGTTCGCACACGAACTCTACGTCGAGGTATATCATTGCCACAGATTAGGATAAAGCCAGATGTTACGACTCGCGTATCGAGGTTACGTCGAACAAGTGACGCTTTGTTGGAGCAACGATACAAGCTGATGTAGGGGAGCCAGGGATGACGTCACAGCATAGCGCCGTAGCAGGGCTTCAATAGTGCACGCTATAAGCGCTACAGTACGTTCGTACAATAAGCTTTAAAATTTAAAGAAAAAATTCAGATATCGGTGTGCAAGTAACGCACACACTAAATTTGAAATGTGGCTTCGTGGCAGCGCCGACGGTTCCTTCACTTGTTGGTTTCACCACAAAATGACCCACACTGCAGTGAAACTATCTTTTCAGGTTCATGCGGTAAAATAAGTTTCATTTTTCGAATGCTTCCAAGTTCAAGTTTCCGAAATGTAAATTCATGCCGAAGGGAATTCGCATGTAGTTATATTCCTTCTCTAACATTCGCACACTCTGCAGCGAAATACCCGGCTCAAGC
>JALIZH010026863.1:0-11850 GCA_030522465.1 Rhipicephalus appendiculatus
GCGTTGCCTATCTTCACTTTTGCTGTATTCGGTTTTCGCCCACCAACACTGTCAGCAATGCTCAGCGCAAACCACGCCTCATTGTTCGAGAAGCTTCACGAGTATTGGAGATCGTTCTGTTAAGATTGCGCGCAAGACGCGAACACTCGAGCTTATTATAATAATAATATCTGAGGTTTTACGTCCCAAAACCACGATATGATTATGAGAGACGCCGTAGTAGAGGGCTCCGGAAATTTTGACCATCTGGTGTTCTTTAACGTGCACTGACATCGCACAGTACACAGGCCTCTACCATTTCGCCTCCATCGAAATGCGACCGCCGCGGCCGGGATCGAACCCGCGACCTTCGGGTCAGCAGCCGAGCACCATAGCCACTGTTCCACCGAGGCGGACTCGAGCTTATTCCAGAGAGTGCGCGACAAATAGTGATAGTGCTGGAATATTCGATGAAACGCGTATAAATGCCGACGTACTTCACCGCTTGTCAGTTGATCGACGACCGACGCTCTGCTCGCCGCTATCAATGCCAGTGCGTATTTCTGTAATCTGACTTTCTGTTTTCCCGGCCACAAGTTCGGTCAAATAAAGGGTTTCATTTTGGACACGCCGTCTCTGCCATCGTCAACGTCACGACCACGTGACACTATATAGAGATGCGCATCATCGCGGAGTTGCTGCATTTCGTAGCAATAAAACTGACGTCTTACGTGAGGGCCAAAGTTACGTCGGACAATGGGCTAATCTTTACGCGCCAGTGAACTCGGCATGTCTGGTAAGCGCTCCATTTGCGCAGAAGTAGTCAATATGGTGAAAGACGTTTATGCATGTCGCAACGCTTGGCTCAAAGTAAAAAAAATTTGCATATTATATTGCATGCTGGCTACTACGAATGATACTGATTCCCACAATACGTCGGAACCGCCGATTTATTTTTCTTTTTTTGCTGTATTCTTGTTTTCTGTCCAGGAAATAGCAATACGATTTGACGTTTTTAACTTTTTATCTTCGCACACCTTTACGGAACCTTCCTATCTCACTTGCACTTTTATCTGTGCTTGTTTCGATTTTTAGGGTGCTACGAAAACTAGCAGTTGTTCCGTATACGAATACAACCGATGAGCGAGGCTCCTTAGAAATGGGACGCAAACGACTATGCACGGTTTTTGCGCCGCACGCACGGAGAGCGTCTGCTGCGCTCAGTGGCGGGAACGCGCGTTCGCCGGTTTGAGGGGGAGAGGGCAGAGACGAAGAAAGAGGGAGACAGGTGGGAGAAGGGTGCGAGCGCTGATGCGGCGGGGAGCTTCGACGGCGGTGACGGCGCCGGTTGGGTGTGGGCCTAAGGAGCTTCACTCGTAAAAAAAACATTTAGTGAATATGATTGATCTATTTCTGCATGTCATGTCCAGGCAAAAGAAGAACCACCAAGAAGTACCAAGTG
Source organism: Rhipicephalus appendiculatus (assembly GCA_030522465.1). NCBI lineage: Eukaryota > Metazoa > Arthropoda > Arachnida > Ixodida > Ixodidae > Rhipicephalus > Rhipicephalus appendiculatus. The sequence continues at coordinate 1,442 of JALIZH010026863.1, forward strand.
CTTCATCTAGCACCATCTCATGACGTATTTGTTTAAAATTAAAGGTGCTCCCCATTTTAGCTTCAAGTTGTCTTATATGCCGAAGTCAAGTTTTAAGCAATGCAAATAGGATGTTTTAGAATGCGTAAAATGCTACTAGTTATGTACGTCGAAATAATGTGCAGAAAAAGTCAGAGCCAGTGCACGTTCGTCGACTATGAAAATGACTTCTTACCAAGACATCATCATTTGTATCAGACTTTTTCGAAGCTGCTTTACGAAGGCCAAAGGATGGTAGCTGTTAATGACGATCATGCGGTAGACCAGGTCTTCGTATTGCGTAACGAAGCAGAAGCCGATCAAGCCTCCCAATCCGTGCCCAACGAAAACCAACCGCCTTGCGTTGTTGGGATCTGCACATAAAATTAGAAAAATTTCAGTGGTCACTATTGCCGAGAAAACAACATACCAACATTAAAAATATCGGTTGTGCTGGAGAGCTCACTCGGGGGGACAAAAAAAGAAACCTGACTGAGGCACTCTAGCGTTAGTAGTAGAATTTCTGTAGACATCCTGATATCGTCGGCCCATTTAAGGAAAGGAGAATTCCAAATGGAGGAAGAAACGTCGCCAACAAACACTGAGAAAAGGAGGGGGCATAATACTAACTCTCGACGGACCGCACCGCTTACTTTGTACAAAGACATTCTGTCATTCACGGTTCGATAACGCCGTTTATCAAGAACATAGCCGTGGAGTTGATTGGCCACTGAAGATTCTACGTCAAAGCGCATCATTCTACGTCAAGATTCTACGTCAAAGTGAGCGGCTGACTACGACGAAAGCTTTTCAAAAAATCACAGTACACAGAGTCATTCTGCCCTCTCCGCAACATATGCGAGGAGATCTGTGTCATGAAAATAGCAAGAATTGCTACAGTTGAGTGAGCAGTGACAAATTCATGGGGATTCAGAATCAATGAGTATTTAAGAATAATCAAAAGCAGGCCGAGAGATCGTTGATCTGGTGGAGAGAAGGGAAATAGGACAATAATTCAGGATGACGACTAAAACTGCGCTAAAAACACAAAGACAAAGACGAGGAAAACAGGACTCGCGCAGACTCACAACTGAACGTTTAATGTTTGAATTTCTCATCTAGGCATTCGAAATTAGTTAAGAACGGAATTGCTCTATCCTGCATCGATGCTGCGGTGCGGAAGTCTTGCGCGCATGCAGTGACGGAAAGTGTGCAAATGCAGTTGAGCAGGTTAACAAAATCTGGTTATCCGTTACCTATGATTGCAGCAACCTGCGAAAAAACTAATTAAGAAGTTAAAAAGGAACGACACACAGTCACCCCGAAATCGCGCCAAAGAGGGTGGGGGCTTTTGCGGTTATCCCGTATCAGCATAAGGTAGCTCATAATTTGAAGAACGTAGCTCAGCGATACGGTGTGAATGTTGTGTTTTCGGCGCCTCAGAAAATGTCGAGATTGTGTGCTAGGGTAATGAATGTTGTTGACAAAACACCTAATTCGAGCCCTTTTATTTGCAACGTTGAACATAGGTCTAGCTTTGTCCCGTGCGCTTGCGCAGTGGTTTACGAAATTCCTTTTTCTTGTGGGCAGGTGTACGTGGGACAAACGGGGAGGTGTATAAATATTCGGCTGAAAGAGCATCTCAAGAACTCCTCTACAGATGGCTACTCGCACGTGTCCAAGCACTGTAGGGAGTGTAAAGTAGGGAAGCAACGACTTGTGCCAACCACTTGTGAATAAAACCAAGATTTTGTTTCGTCACAAGGACCGGTGCACACGTGAGTTGTTCGAGGCATTCAAAATTAACAATACGAGGGGGTGTATAAGTGAACCGTCGGTATCTCTTGCTGATTGTGAGCTAAAATATTTAGGTGCCACTTTGTGACGTAGGCGTATCTCTGACCAATGATCATATTTCATCAGATGTTCACTGTATATATGTCATTCTTCAAACATTAAACGTTCAGTTGTGAGTCTGCGCGAGTCCTGTTTTCCTCGTCTTTGTCTTTGTGTTTTTAGCGCAGTTTTAGTCGTCATAATGAATTTAAACCAACTAGCCCGACTCGGTGCTCTACTTCAATAATTCAGGACATAATTTACACCCCTGACGTACATGCAGGACAAATACGAGCAGTTTTCAACATATTAGAGAATGTGGAAGGGATCAGAAAGTCATTAAGTATCGTTGTTAGTGATGCGACGAACGCTCTCCCGTACGCTCTTAGAATAGCGGATCGGATGCCATCTGGGCCACATGACAAAGAAAGTATCAAGCTTGGGGCATCTGCACATAACCTTTTTAGCTTACTATGCAGCACTTGTCGCTGGAACTATCTTGCGCTTTTGACTAGCACACGTGTGGGAACCTGAGGCTTTTATAGGAGGATGAGATACCGGTAACAATACAATCAGTGGCAGCTTGGACTACTTTGCTGCGTGCGTGCTGGTATATTGTCTTTATTGAGGCTCTTTTATTTAAGAATAGAATGTCGGAGCAGGTATCCCTCTTGTGTGTATGCATTTAGCAAGAGTTTGAAAGAAACGAAATTCTTCCTTCCGCTTACTATCATAGCTACTTCTAGGCTTCCTGGGTGCGTTATAAGTTCCGGTGAGAACTAATGGGGCTATATATAGTGGCTAAATACAGAGGAAGAGGTGCCCCAGAAAAAGTTGGCCGACGTTTTGATAAGTGCAGATTTATTTATAAAAGGCGTTTTTTTCATCATACGCCTGCCAATTCTAAACAGATTAGTCCTTGACGTCACGTCAAGTGGTGTGGCTGTATTCGAAGCAAAATACTGCAGTGCGCTCACATGCACAAATAATACCCTCCGTAAGTACTACCCAATATTAGAAGTCAACAAGCGCCTAAGAAGAAGCATTTCCCGAAGTACTGAGGCCTAACCTGTCGTCGTTATAGAAATATTAAACGCCTGTGACTTAAGGTGCAGTCCCACACGCTGCAGTTAATTGCCAGTTTTTCCCTTTTCTTTTTTATTCTTCTCTTCCCTCCTCTTTCTCTTATCTTTCTATTCCCATTCCCTAATCCCTCAGTGTAGGGTAGCCAACCGAAAGCTTTTCAGGTTAACCTCCCTGCGCGCTCCCTTCACGGTTCCTTCCTTCCTTCCTTAAAGGGCACCAAACCACTTCCGATAATTCCTTAACATTTGAAGTGAACGAGTGCATCGAGGTTAGAATGCCGTCATGATCAACAATGCCAAACGCAGCAGCGCTAAGAGCCGCGGGTGCCCACAAATTTCAAGAAACAATCCCTTCTCCTCTCCGGACCTTTCGGCAATCCTTATCCGCTCAGCGTTAGCCGTGACGTCAGCATGTGGTCTGCTCGTCATCCATAATTGAGTCCTTTAGCAGGTTGCGGAAATACGGTATGCAAATGTGGTAAGGCAGTACGCTAGCAATCCTCCTTTCCCACTCGTTGTGCTTATGTCGCTCACAGTTCCAGTGACAGTGCGCCCCCCGAAGGACAGGTTCCTCGTTAACAATGCGTAGGCTGACAGGCAACCATGAGGCGTGACAATCTAGCAGTAATTTTTGAAAATGCTTTTGTGGTGTTGGGGTGCCTTCACTGGCTAAAGCACCACGACCAGGAAGGGAGGAGAAGCACCATCCTACCGTAGCGTATTTGCGTGCCGTATTTCCGTAACTTGTTGAAAGGCTGTATTACCCGTTTGTCTGCTCCCAGGTACGTGTGCTCGCTGCTATTCCTCCTCGCACGGTGAGGAGGAGCACTCGGCCAGGAGGAGAGACGAGTCGACGAATGGAACATAGCGAAGAGCGAAACGAGCGAAAGTCTCTTTAGTATCATCAAACACGTGTAACTCCGCTATTACGGCACCGTTTCGAAAAATTCTCACGGCTATCTGTTCGTTCTAGACCTGTGAGACTGTGAGACCACAATTAAATTTTGACTTCTGGTTCGTTTAGGGGGCCTTTTAAAAGCATGCCAGTGCGTGCTAAACTAAACCCCAGAGTACCACCAATCTTGTTCTCGCACCTTGTTTCTACCTCCGACGTGCAATTTGCTGACGGCTCCAAATTACAGAGAAGTTAAAAGCACCGGAAGTGATTGCGTCCGTCATCTAAAGTGCAGTTTCATGTGCAATAGTTGAAACGCTACTTCCACTACATATGGAGTGCTCACTTCTTCACAAGCCCTGCAGTGACGAACAGGACAACTAAGAGGAATAAAGGCGCATCGCGCGACCACGGCGATAAAATTAGCACAAGCGGTGTTACCGCATTGAATGTGGCAACCCGAAATTGCGATGAACTCAGATTTTATATACATAAGTCAAAGTCCCTATCCCCCAGAGAGCGAAATTACAGTCCCTATCTCACCGCAAATTCAGTACACTTCAATCAACACAGCTACAACCAGGCAAGCTGCAGCATTTTCTCTAAGAGCTTTTAACCGTTCTTACCATGAACTCTAATTTTCAATTCCTACCGACCATGTAGTGCACAGTTTGCAAAGAAAAAAAAAGAAATGGCGAAGCTTGCATTAAGCCGCGCAAGGCTTGAAGCAGCGAAACTGGACAATTCTGAAGACTAATTTTGTTACTTCTAGGTTATTTCTAAGTCTTAGCTCGGTAACACAGGTTGTTTCTAGGTTGCTTCTAGGTCGTTGCTAGGCTTTAGCTAAGTGATGCTAGATTATTTCTAGGTTGATTCTCAGCGCAGAGAGGTTCGAGTGAAACTACGTATAGTCCCTGACATGACACGGATATCCAAACTCCAGAGACAGAACTTCGCGCTGAAACCAAGCGTTCGCACCTCTCATAGATCTACGGACACGTCGTCGTTGGCGTAGGCCTTCAAGCACTTCGGGGTCTTCTCGCAGCCGCCATTGCCTTTGCCTTTCCTTAGCTAGCATACTCTCGTCGTACGTACTCGGAGGCTTCGGCTCGCCACCTTCGCTTCGCAGCCATCTGTTGGGCTAACTGTTGCCGTCTTCATTTTTAGTGGACCAGTGGTGAGCAGTGGCATTTACCCAATATCTGTGGCCCATACCCGTTCGTGACCGTTGCATTCTTCACTTTTACTGTGCCTGTGGTGAGTAGCGGAATTTACCAATTTTTTCTGTGGCACACAGCCGTTTATAATTATGATAGTTTTCAGAAAGATCGCACATACAAATTACAGCTGGTTTAAACAGCTTCGCTACGAAGAATGGCATTATTATTTTAACCTAATTGTAGAGAGAGAATAAAACATCTAATCAGGACTTACAGCAGTGTCTCCACCTTTCTCCTGCCAACGTTACAATTGATGATGATGATGATTGCCTGTATGTATGGCTCACACCCACTCTGGGGGGATTGGCCAAGAAACGAAATTTTATAGACAAAAGTGATCAGATATGAATCATATTACTATAGAATTATAGAATGGTTAGAATAAATGAATGACGCTAATTTAGTCATTTGATGTCAACACCGCCCTGATTCAATTAAAAATTTCTCTACAGCGGAACAGAAATCCCGGTGACAATGACCTAATGAGGAGGCTCCCAAGGAAAGAATATTAGAGATGATGAAGTCCAATCTAATTCGATTAAAAGCGACTTTGAGAATGTTTTTCCTCAGTAAGTTGTAGCGATTGCATGATAAAAAATAATGCTCGACTGTTTCCTCTTTGCTACAAAACGAGCAAAGAGGGGAAGGAGCCAGACCAGCTCTATGCATATAGAAGTTTAATTTTGGAACTCGACAGCATAATTTTGTAAAAATGACTTCTTCTTTTCGCGTTGACCAGAAATTTCTACGCCAAGGGAACAAGAGGTGTTGATATTCGTTTAGATAAGTGACTAATGTTTTACCAGAGTCTTGAATTATGGCACGCCTTCTAAATCTTTCACGAATTATGAGTGCTGATGTGGGAATAATTGAAAGTATCGGACCACTGAGGGCGGCTTTCGCCAGAGTGTCCACCATTTCGTTCATTTTTATCCCTTTATGACCCGGTACCCAGATTGATCTGATTGATGTTACATGGGTGGGAACCAAAAAATGAAAAGTACGTGATAATCGAGAATCACTATTAGCAGCGAGTGCTGAGCACAAAGATAACGAGTCTGTAATTATGTTCAGCAATACTGACAGTTGGGCGAGTTGGTATGTGTTCATGATTAAAAACGGCGCAAAAGAACACGAAACACAAACGAAGGATACACCCGGCGCCTGTCTTCGTGTATCCTTCGTTTGTGTTTCGTGTTCTTTTGCGCTGTAATTATGGCTACACTTGAGGTTGATCGGCGGAGCTTTCTTAAAGCCATAATTACCGCTAGAAATTCCGCCGAAAATACTGATAAGAAATCGGGAAGTCTTAATGAGAATGACCAATTGAGGGTGTCGGAGAAAATGCCAATGCCAGATTTTTGTTCGGATTGTGAGGTGTATGTAGCTATGACATTTGTTGTATTTATCTCCTCTAAATGCCTTTGCAGAAGACCGTCTAATATCTGGTAAGGCAGCTTTTTTGCATGATTCGGATATATATCGTCAAAAATGATTTCAAGGTTCTGTCTTTCATTGCCAATGGAAGGAACTTCGCTCAGTTTAACATCTAATGGTCCAACAAGTGCTTGTACGTAGCCCACCTGTGGCGTTTGAAACCGAGGCCAATAAGATAGAAAAAATAGCTCTGGCTGATACATGAAAATAACTTTTAGTTTTATAGGATACTCATAAATGTTTAGAAATGTTTGTGCCGTAAGTATCCTAAACCTGCACAAAAGCGAGGGCAACCTTGCCTCTAAGTAGAGAACATTATTGGCTACAAATTTCGGTAATCCAAGGCATAACCTTAAGGCCTCCCTTTCCAGGAGTACAAGAAGACGCAATCTGTAAGCCGGTGCACCTGAATATAAACACATCCGAATTCTAATACGGATGTGTACGTACATTTTGTATATCATAATTAGTGTCTCTCTGCATCCCCGATCGATTGTTGCATAGCCTTCGTAGGACTCCTAGCACCCGTACTCCTTTCTTAGTTATGTATTCAATGTGTGTATGCCATAGGAGGTGGTTATCATAAATTATTTCTAGATATTTTACCGAGTCCACTTGTGTTATAGTCTGCAGATTGCAAGTTAGACTTATAGTAACTGGGTTATCGAAAGGGAAAACTATAATTGCGCTCTTTGTAGCATTGAGACATAAATGGATAGTCCGTAACCAATTTTCAATGGCGGACATGTACGTTTGTAAGCGAGTATATAGCGAATGTATATCAGTGTCTGAAGCGAAAAAATGCTATATCATCTGCATATACGTATGTGTATACATCATCATGACTGCACGGTACCCACTATACGTCATGACGATGACGCTGATGACGGTGAAGAATAAGCGCATTCCAGACGACATATTCTCTTTCTGCCATGGATGAAAACGATCCTGGCAACGCTCTCGCCCGCGAAAGGCAAAGCGGCAACGCCGACAACAAGCTGCTACTCCGGTGGCGAGAGCGTGGCATGCGGCGGCTCAACGTCTACGCAGGCAGCAAGCTATCCCGGTGGCGAGAGCTCGGGAAGCAGCGGCAAAATGGCTACGCCGACAGCAAGCTACTATGCGCCGACAACAAGCTGAAATGAGGGCGCGGAAGCGGCGGCTGAAGGGCAATAACACATTGTATAAACTGTCCACGCGCGTTAGCACTCATTTACATGCGTGAGTGGGCAATGTCACGGGTAATTTACGGTAAGAACAATCCCCAGTGCTTCGCCCACTCTGTGGAGATGCGTAGATATTTAGATGCGAAGCATCTTATGCTCGGGGCTATGTTCGCCCCTCCCGCGTTCCGCGTTCCCCGTCCCGCGTCCCCCCGTCCCGCGTCCGGCTACTTTCATGAAGTAGGGAAGCACCCATTATGCGAACCAGAACACTGTAGTAATGTGAAGGCCGTCAACCACTACCACAGTCATAAGAGTCATGGCCGAAAGGACAGAGAGGCTGCTTAGCAATGGCTAGGCAGGAGGTGTCTGTCACCCAGGTTGACCCCATTCCTTGATCTTGCTTGCATGTGTTTGGAGGGGGCTTAGTCCATCCCTCCTTCCCGCGTCCCACACCACCACAGCGCATGCGCGTCCCCTCCCCCTCTCTCTCTCTCCTCTCCTACCCTCACCCCCTTTCTCTTCTCTAGGAATCCTCTACTCTACGGAGCGGCCCCCCACGTCCCACACCCTCCACAGCGCATGCGCGTCCCCTCCCCTATCCTCTCCTACGCTCACCCCCTTTCTCTACTCTAGGAATCATCTACTCTACGGAGCGGCGCCCGAGTCCCACATCCCCACAGCGCATGCGCGTCCTCTCCCACTCTCTCCTCTATGAATCATCTACTCTACGGAGCGGCTTCCGCGTCCCGCACCCCCCACAGCGCATGCACGTCCCCTCCCCCTCTCTCTCCTCTCCTACGGTCCTCTCCTCTGGGAATCCTCTACGGAGCGGCGCGAACGACAGGTGGTGTGACAGCTGCATACTCCGCTGGGGGGCGCCACGGTCGTTCCGCGGTATGAAAATGACGGAGCGCGCGCGCCTCATTCCCTCTCCTGTGCAGCGCCGTGATGAGCGCCCGGACCGCTGCCGTGAAATGAGAGCGGCGACGTTCCTCCCGCTCAAGGTAATTATCTCCCCACTGCTTCGCATCCACACATGGTTCGCTTTAGCGGGAGATGGGGAATTTTAGATGCGAAGCATCTTATGCTCGGGGCTCTGTCCGTCCCTCCCGTGTCCCGCGTCCCGCGTCCGGCCACTGTCATGAAGTAGGGCAGCACCCATTATGCGAACCAGAACCCTGTAGTAATATGAAGGCCGTCAACCCTAACACAGTCATCAGATTCATGGCCGAGAGCACAGAGAGGCTGCTTAGCAATGGCTAGGCAGGTGGTGTCTGTCACCCAGGTTGACCCCATTCCTTAATCTTGCTTGCATATGTTTGGAAGGGGCTTAGTCCGTCCCTCCTTCCCGCGTCCCACACCACCACAGCGAATGCGCGCCCCTCCCCCCTCTCTCTCCTAAGCTCACCCCCTTTCTCTCCTCTAGGAATCGTCTACTCTACGGAGCGGCCCCCTCGTCCCACATATCCCCTCCCCTGTGCTCTCCTACGCTCACCCCCTTCCTCTACTCTAGGAATCATCTAGTCTACGGAGCGGCGAATGCGCGTCCTCTCGCCCTCTCCTCTAGGAATACTCTACTCTACGGAGCGGCTCCGGCGTCCCACAGCGCATGCGCGTTCTCTCCTCCTCTCTCCTCTTTGGAATCATCTACTCTACGGAGCGGCTCACGCGTCCGACACCCCCACAGCGCATGCACGTCCCCCCCCCTCTCTCTCCTCTCCTACGGTCCCCCTCCGTCCTTTCCTCTAGGAATGCTCTACGGAGCGACGCGAACGACAGGTGGTGTGACAGCTGCTTACTCCGCTGGGGGCGCCATGGTAGTTCCACGGTATGAATATGACGGAGCGCGCGCGCCTCATTCTCTCTCCTGCGCAGCGCCGCGATAAACGCCCGGACCACTGCCGTGAAATGAGAGCGGCGACGTTCCTCCCGCTCAAGCTAATTATCTCCCGCTGCTTCGCATCCACACATGGTTCCCTTTAGCGGGAGATGGGGAATTTTATTTTCTTTTCGCTCTCTTCCTAACACACCAACCTCAATAGTCTCCTCCACCCATGACTTTCATTTTCTTCCTTCGCGCTTATGCCTTCTCTTCTCTTCCTCTACTCTTGAAGTTGAGAGAAAAATGAGCATAACGTAAGTAAACGCACTGCTGGGGAAGAAAGTTCGTACCCTGACAAAGACACCTTCACCTGTACGAACATTCGCTCCAGCGACACTTGCTGTTCAACGACTTTTCATCGCCTTAAATATCCGTATTCAAACCTCCATAATAGTTCAGAATATGCCCCGAAAATAATTTCGGCTGTAGACCATAAATTTGATCATTACTAGGCAGAAGAATCTCCACTCATAATTCAACCATAGTTCAAGAATAATGTGTACTTGCTTATAGCAGTGATGAATTCACGGACGTCCTCTATAAGATTTGTTATCATGTAGTCCGAAGGATGCGTCGGCCGTGAGGTGTTGCCGCAGCCACGCAGGTCCGGTACGACCACGGCTGTCGACAAGAGAAATGAGAATAATGATAAAAAAAAACCACAATAACTCTAGTGAGCATTCGCTTTGCCAGTCCTATACTTGGGCATGTTTCCTTAAGATCTCATGAAAATATATTGCAGGTATATGGGAAGACAGAGAGAGAAACCAAGGTGAAAGCAAATAAATAAAAAATATATCTACTTTCTATGGATTCGGTACGAAAACATACGGACTTCTCCGGATGGCATATGGAGCAGCCTTTAACTAA
>JALIZH010026864.1:0-10108 GCA_030522465.1 Rhipicephalus appendiculatus
ACCAATAACGAAGACATTTTTCTACAAAGTGCACACAGAAACACTACCTGTAAAAGCCTAAAGGTATCTTTGTATCCTAAATTAATTGCCGCCTCTGTGAAGTTCCAGAAACAATAGAACATTGTTTCATTAGTTGTAAGGACGGCATCCTCTTTGGGACGTTCTGCAGAGGGCTTTTACAAAGCAACTTGATTTAAATTCTCACACCATACGTTATCTTGTACCACCCAAACCCAATGCTAAACCTAATGTTATGCCAGATGACATGCTCTTGTTAATGGGCATGCACAGTTCATGGAAAACTCGCATGTTAGACAGGCATGCGGAACCAATGGTGTCTTCGCGGTCACATTTCGTGCAAATGACTGTACAGCTAAAAGACTTCTATGAAGAACTACAGTTTCAGCCGGACTGGTATCCACAGTTCATAAAATTCACTGCTCAAATACCTTTTTAGAACAAAGTGTTGCGTGAAATTTATTTTGTAATGCCTATGGTACAGTTGTGGAGGCAGCTTAAGTATTTTGGACGCTATGTCTATACATGAACCTCATTTGTAATAAATACCATGTGAGATTGAAAAAAAGGCAGAGGCATGGCTGTATGGTAGAACACCTGCTTCGCACTCAGACGGCCCGGGTTCGATCCTCACTCGGACCGGATGTTTTTATTATCTATTTTATTTGCATCTTTCTCAGTTTTTTGGTCACGGACAAGATGATTCTTCGCTCACAACCAACGACGCCGACGTCGGAATTTCTGCGAAACGAGCTCTTTAACGCTACCGCGTTAAAGCTTCCCCATCTCCCGCTAAAGGGAACCATATGTGGATGCAAATCAGCGGGGAGATGCTTAGCTTGAGCGGGAGAAACGTCGCCGCTCTCGTTTTTCTGCAGCGACCCGGGCGCGCTGTACAGGAGAGAGAATGAGTCGCGCGCGCTCCGACATTTTCATACCGCGGAACTACCGTGGTGCCCCCCAGCGGAGTATGCAGCTGTCGCACCACCTGTCGTGCGCGTCGCTCCGTAGAGGATTCCTAGAGGAGAGAACGGGAAGACCGTAGAAGAGGAGCGAGAGGGGTAGGGGACGCGCATGCGCTGTGGGGGGTGTGGGACGCGGGAGCCGCTCCGTAGTGTAGAGGATTCCTATAGTAGAGAAAGGGGGGTGAGTGTAGGAGAGGAGAGATAGGGGGAGGGGACGCGCATGCGATGTGGTGGTGTGGAACGCGGGACGCGGGGAGGAGGGCCGGGCCGTTCAGCAGCGCTGCTGTTGCAGATAACACGGTATACCGAGGCTGACACCACCACGTTCGCTCAGCAGCTCAAGAAGCTCTACGGTCATGGGCTCTGTTTTAGATGCGAAGCAGCTTGTGCGGGGGCTTTGTCCGTCCCTCCTTCCCGCGTACCGCGTCCCACACCCCCCACAGCGCATGCGCGCCCCTCGCCCTCTCTCTCTCCTCTCCTACGCTCCCCCTTTCCTCCTGTAGGAATCCTCTACTCTATGGAGTGGCGCACACGACAAGTGGTGCGACAGCTGCATACTCCGCTGGGGGTGCCACGGTAGTTCCGCGGTATGAAAATGACGGCGCGCGCGCGCCTCATTCTCTCTCCTGTGCAGCGCCGCGATGAGCGCTCGGGCCGCTGCCGCGAAACGGGAGCGGCGACGTGGCGATCCCGAACTTCGGGCTCCCCCGCTGCTTCGCATCCACACATGGTTCCTTTTAGCGGGAGATGGTGTAATTTTTTTTTGCGAAAAAGTGTACTTGCGTTCGCTTTTGAAAATTCTGACATCGCTTTTCGAATACAAAAACGATCAAACTGTCTTTACACGCTCTAAAGCCATTTTGTTTTAAATGTTCTTCAACTTTCCTGTAATCCCTAACGGTGCTGTGTGTACTGACAACCCTGATGTGCAGGTATATCTCGGCAATCGAAGAGGCAGGGACGGGGTGGTTTCCTGAAGTCAAACGTTTCCTCCTTATCCAGTAACGCCATATAAACATGGCAAATACGAAGTTGTAGAGTGGGAGTAAGACCCTTTTACAGGCTAGTTGGTTCATATCAAACGTGTGGCGTATTGCACGAGCTAGAAGGAAGGAAGACGAAAAAGACAGGAAAGAGCACAGAATTACAATTTCCTGCTCCTGTTCCTGTCTCTTTTTTTCATTGCGATAGCAACTATATGGACACTCTCGGCTGCTTTACGCCGTCGGCGTTGGCATCGCCGTCATGCTCCGTATATATATATATATATATATATATATAAAAGCCACCAAGAAAAATAATTGAGAAAAGTATTTTCCGACACGCGGAATCTAACGGGCGACCTCTCGCCCCTGCAGCGCGCGACGCTAACCGCTAGGCCACAGAAGCGAGCATGCTACATCTCAATAAAGGCGAGATATTTAGATACACCATTCGCCGCTGGCGGTAGGCAGATCTCGGGGAATATCAGCGTGTTCTCTGCCTTACCAGCAAACCAGCTAGATGGCGCAAAGTGCGAGCTCGACGCCCCACTCGTTGCGACGCGTTGGCTCCCCAACACCCCGACTTGCACTTTGTCCTGCAGGGCGTAGTCGCCTTTGCCCGGGTGCGCGCGCGCGCCCGCTTATCTTGGGGTGGGGAGATGGGGGGCAGTTTTACGTCATGTGCTTTCGCCGGGAAGATTGCGTTTAGGTTACAGAGCGCACAAAGGTGACTTCGCTCGCTGCAGAGGCCCCGTTTCCGAAAGAAGCACACTGCTCGAAAACAGGGAAGTAACAACTGGGACATTTGTTCGCGCTCGTCCTGTGTATACCTGTGCGTATGTTTCGTGCGTCCTTGGCGCTTGAGCAACTGCGCTCCAAGTTTCTATCCGCTTGCCATTCGTCACTTGAAATGCCAATTTGTTGCTATTACATTCATTGATTCACCCTTGCGGTGAAACTGTAACTTTTTCCCCTCCATCCCGCTCGCTCAGTATGCCACCTGTTTGTAGAGCGAAAATTGTCGTGGTAAATTAGCAGAGCTTTTGCTCAGTCTAGATGGTAATCAGGTAATCCCAGCCTCTAATGCTAGGGGACGGCACTTGAACAAGAAAGTACACGGACAGGCTCTAGTCTTCTAGCTGTTTTCACGCTACAACGAAAGAAGCAGTACATGTCATCGACTTATCGGTATGATTTGAGAAAATAGATGCAAAACAAAACGATACAAAATGCGCTTCTAAAATCTGAGTAAGATTCACGCGAAAAATAAATATGCGCTTCGTATCTAAATTGGTCCTGTAGTAACTGCAGCAGTGATCATTGCTTCAATAACACTGTCCCATTACTGGTGGCCTGTTAGTGGTACTATTCTTGGAAAGTAAATCGTAAGGAGTCATCGACCTTTGTTAGGGGAAATAAACGAACTATGCGTGGTATTACTACCTGGTACCTTGAAAGTGTGTTCCAAGGGGTACATCTTCGGCTCGTGTTAGATAAACGAAACGTAACAGCTTCGCAGAATTAATAATCACATCTTCTGGCGGGACTTTAGTGCAATTTTAGTGCATTGTTGAATTGTAGAACACGAGCAGTAATATATCACTCAGAAAGCCGATCATATACTTGCACATCTGACACCACTGGCCGAGCATACCGTTTCCGCCTTGACCACAGATACGTCATCCGATGTTCCATTGACATCACTCTGGTCACGTTCCTGCTGCGACCACTTCACGCCAATGATATCCGACGAGCTAACTTCTGAACAAGTCTCTGCTCTCCGCCGCGTACTCGTTTCTTACCAGGACGTCTTTGACTTCGGCGACCATAATTTGGGCCAGACATCCGGGGTAACCCATCGCATCCATACCGGTAACGATCGACCCATTCACAGACGGCCCTACCGTGTGTCAACCCCGGAGCGTGCTATTATACAGCGGGAGGTGAATAAAACGCTTCATAAGGGCATAATCGAACCCTCGTCCAGTCCCTGGTCCTCCCTTGATGTACTTGTCAAAGAGAAGGATAATAGATGGAGCATATGTATTGATTACCGCCATATCAACCATAATACTAAGACAGATGTGTATCCCCTCCCGCGCATAGACGATCAACTCGATTGCTTGCACGGCGTCAAATATTTCTCTTCAATAAACCTCCGCTCAGGGTACTCGGAGATCGCTGTAGACGACAATATTTCTCTGTTTCAATTAGCAGTGGCGTTACAGCGTATATCATGCCTTCTTCAAAATGAAAAACCCCATGGCCTCTTAATTTCTGCTTAAACGCTCCAAGTTACTGTTGCCTATGAAGCCTCGCCTTGTATGCATATTTATGCATTAGTAGAGGCTTAGCTGTTGTACCATCATGCCATATGTGTTGCTATATCACATTGTAGCTTTATAAGCAGCTTCGCAAGGGAGCTTTTAATGTAACACATTGGAAATGCTCAGCTCTAAGGCATAATTAGCAACAATGTTGCTTCTAATCCTCATTGCTTTTTTGCACGCAAGCGTGCATTCCCCTCCGGTGAAATCGGCGTCGTGGAGTGCGTTCCCGCAGTGCAATGCCATCTAGAGACAATGCGGAGAAGGCTAAAGGAGATGAAACGACGACGCACAGCTGGAGAGGCACGTGTCAGCCCACAACACTCGTAGGTGGAGGAAGCATTCGCGTGGCAATAAATCAACTAACCTTCATAAGCGTGCGCAGGGTGGCCCATTAAGGGTCGCGAATAGTCCCCCGCAGAGCACCCCTGGTTCGTCAAGGTCGAAAAAAAAAACAAGCTTCGCAGTGGAGGCAAAAATGAAAATGAAGTGACTACATGCTTCCAACAATACGTCTTTGGTCACAGGCTTTCCGGGTGCAAAAGTGGCAATTAAACAGCTCTTGAAATGCAACGTGAATGGTCCTCGGCCACAGGTTCGTATCAGAAAACATATGCGACAGTCTTGGCGTCCCCCTCAGATAATTAGTGGTGGCGACTGTACCCAGTGCCCCCCCTCGTGAGCGCGCTTATAACTACCATGCATGTGCCTGATCGCACATAAATAAATTAGGCAGATCCCGAGTACCATGGGAATCGACGTTATGCGAAGCATCCGGAGGTAAGGTGACTAGGTTGTAATTGTTTTATTCACCGAAACGTCATGGAATCACGCTAAAGATATTTATAAATGTTACACGCACAGACATGTTGAAGAGTCGCATATGTTTCATATAACCACTTGTTTACAGTTGTGTAATGATGCCGACAGAAATATGGGTATTGCCAACACCAGAAGCCGTAAGCTGATATGTAGAGCTTGTGCTTGCAAGTATGGTAGCCCTGGATAGTGCTGCGTAAACCAACTACAGTGGATGGCGCTTAAGTATACAACTGACGTTAACGCGACATGACTTCTTCGTCATAGAAGTACGTATGTAAGGTTTATAAAATTAGATAGCCAGCACTGCAACCACAATATACGGTTCCCTAACATTACGTCTGCATAGAGTGTTCTTCCAAAGCAGTTTCGACACCTGATGTGGCTCTGTGGTAGAATGCTTGATTGCCACTCAGAATGCTTGGGTTCGATTCCTGCTGGGACTCTGTATTCTATTCTTTGTATTCCTCGCGTCAACGCCGCTAATGTCCCGTTTTTCTTAACGCTGTCGCCTTTAAATTACCAGTGTCAACGCCACCGATGTCAGTTTTTCTTAACGCTCTCGCATTCAAATTAGTAATACCTGTTCTCGCCGTTCCTGGGTAGATATAAATTGTCAAAGTCCAGTGGCGCATACCCGCATTCCGCTGCCCGTGGTATACGGGTATGAGCCACACGTGTCTGAAGAAATGAGTTTGACGACGTACGCGACGGGATTTTCACGTTATTCATGTCATGACCAGCCAGACATATTCGTCAATACCTCTTACCCTCCCACAAAAATGTTGGTCTACCCCAAGTTAAGGAGGCCATCACGAGAGCACCCAGACGTAGGCGGCTAGATAGATAGATAGATAGATAGATAGATAGATAGATAGATAGATAGATAGATAGATAGATAGATAGATAGATAGATAGATAGATAGAAACGCAAAAGTGCTTAGAGTACGCAAAGAAATGCTTCGCATTTAACAGGAACGCATCTCACTCGATGACCGCGTACATTCATCTTCACAAGGCGTCCAATGGTGACAAAGGGCCAGTCAGGCCCTTTGTCAGCTCCGCTAGCAGGAAAATTTACAAACATTCCAGTACATGAAATCGAGTGACGCGCAAGCGAACGAGTGCCGTTGTGTCTGCAAGATAAAGTCAAGAAAACGGATCCGCCTGCCCGGACATTCCCTCCTGTTTACTTCTGGTGATAGAGGACCTGATCGATCCTGCATTGCGGTGTCACGTCACAGCGACAGGGGCTCATTCTTCTATGTGTGATTGTCTGTGACATCTGCGATACTTTGTTTCCGCTAACGAGATGTGGTCTTTTGTGCTGCAACGAGAGTTTCCTGATGCTGAAGTAACAACGTCGAGTCATCAAAGTTTGCACGACCAACCGAGGCTCGCTTCGGATAGTTGAGGTCCCGTCAGTAGGTACCTGCATCGGCCCAAACCACTCGACTTGACGAAGCCCTACTAGGTCTCGGAGGGTCCAGGAAACTGTTCATACGGATTGGGAAGCTTCTCTAGAATGGCGGCCATTGTGGCATTAGGCGTCGGTAGCGCCCGTGGAAACAGACATCATGCTTCATAGCCTGCGTTGAAACATTCCGGACAACAAACAGCGCCACGGTTAAGCTAAAGAGCACACTCTACGGGCAGTGCGCAAGGGAATAGCGCCAACCTTCGCACTCGTCGCCCGCGTTTACGGAGTGAGGCGTCAGCATTATTACAGCAAAACCTGTTATTCGATCACAACAACGGCCGTTTTTGGCGCCGCAGTACTCCGCCGCCATCGCCGGTGTCCGTAGCCGCTATCGTGCGAAATAAGAGAACGAAATAAACAAGAAATACCGCAGAGAGCATGGGACTTGAACCCGGGCCTTCTGCGTGGCAGCCCTGTATTGTGCCACAGAGCTACGCCGGTGCTTGGAAATTCTTTGCAAAGAGAGCCTATGCACGCTTCATGTTGAGGAAGGAATCGCATTAACGTGTGTAATAGAGTGTTTTAGAAAACTAAAATAACAACCAGGTGTCACACAATGCAAATCCTGTAACGAGTGGGTCGTTGAATGGTTCCAGTCCATTTCGAAAGGCTCAGCCACAATTCTACAGCATCGTCAGCCACAGCATCCACAAAGTGCAGTTGATGCCTCAAAGGTGTGGGGCGGGTACCACGCTTTTCCGACGAACAAATAATGGCGTAATGGGTCCTTCTCTACTTCACAAAAATTATGGTTATTTATGACGTAGTGGGTGGTTTGCAAGTGTATCTGTAGTGGTCACCTCAAGAGTGTTTAGTCCTTTCAGCCATGTAATTTTTATTTTTGTTGGAGAAGTTTTTCGTCTGTATTTTCCTAATAGCTAGGACTTCAGAAGAACATAAGCGAAAAAATTGAGCCAGTGGTGTAAGTATTTATGGACTGACAGGCATGGCGTCCAATTAGGTCATCTGGGCTCAGTGGTCGTGAAATAAGGAAATTGGTTTCATTGTTCCTGCTTCTTTATTAGAGTGCACAAAATCTGAACAGACGTCGCATCTGGCAGTGTGGATGTTCCTGAAACAACTTCAGGACTTCGTCCCTCTAACAGCGCTTACCCACCTCAGCTTACCCGCCGCGGCTGCACCCATGATTTGTTTGTTTGTGTGTTCGTATCCTCTATACTGGGGTACATACCCATTCTGAGGCAATGGCCAAGAAAGCGTAGCGTAACCTTACGATGAGAGCTTCACTAGTGCTTATTAATACATTAATAAATGCAATAAAATAAAATTAGAAAGAGTTTTTTAAAAAGTGAGAAATTACAAAGAGAGAGAGAGAAAGAAAAGTAAATGACAGCAAATGAAAATCTGGAATTACGAGCAGACCAGACCACTGTGTTTACCTCGCCCAGCCATTTGCAATATATGTGTTACATTTTAACACACCTTTTAACGTATGTTCAAGAGTATTTCTAAGAGTAGAAATTGAAATTGGGATACGTTTAGTGGCTTCTATAAAACTGCAAACCGCATCGAATATGTCCCTGGGAAAATGTCCCACAACGGAGGCACCGAAGCTTAGCACAGTTTCAGCAGGTAAAGTTACACCTACATTCGAAAACGGTGTCACTAGAAGTCTTGTTAGGGGCCCCCGGTGTAGCCAGATGTCGATGACGATGACGCAGCCATCACGGCACAGCACATGCAAGGTAACCATTATAGGCCAAGACGATGACGATGACGCTGATTATGATTAAGAATAAGCGCGTTCCAGACCACACATTCTCTTTCTGCCCTCACTGCACAGCACATGGAATGTACCCACTGCACGTCATAAAGATGACAATGACGCTGATGACGTGGATGAAAAAGATCACGAACGCACTCCCGCGAAAGGCAAAAGGGCAACGCCGACAAAAAGCTGCTACCCTGGAGTAGAGGACGCGGGAAGCGGCGGCTCAACGGCAAAAACACATTGTATATACTGTACGCACGCGTTGTCACTCATTTACATGCGCGAGTGGGCAATGTCATGGGTGATTAACAGTAAGAATTATCCCCAGTGCATCGCGCACTCGTCATGATTCACTTCGTGGAAATTGCGAGACTTTTTAAGTAATGAGTATCAGCGATATGATAAAAAATGGTGTTCAATAGTTTTGATTTTTTCGTAATGTGGATAGACGGGCGACATCGCCAGACCAGCTCTGCGTAAATATCGATTTAGAGGGGGAACACGGTATTGAATTCTAGTAATCTTAGCTTCAAACTTTCCAGACTGACTTCACTGAGGTTTCCATGGAAATATGAGGTAGGGATATTCCGACCACTTTGGTATTGTTTCCATCGGATCTGTAGAAATGGCTCGTTTTCTATATCTCATCACTGTTATATATTCTACTTCTGGAAGTACCGAAATTATTGATCTCTCAAGCGACACTCGTGCTAAGGAATCAGCCAGTTCATTTAATCGTACTTAGATCAAGCTGCTTCTTTTCCCAAATCAGCAGAAATATCAGAATGGTGGTGTAAATTGCTGTGGGGATCATTCAAGAAATGGCACCCCAAGAACAAACAGTTTTGCTTTCGCTTCCGAGGTGCTAGGGGAAATTCGGTGTGGTGTCATTTGACGACGCCAGAGCCGAAAGGGTTAAAAAAGGCTCTACAAAGGCCTCTCTTCCATCTTTCGCTGTTACTATACTGCGCGTGCCGCGCAGGCTTCGTGGGAGGCCTCGAACGTATGGATCATTAAGCAGTGAGCGCAGGAATGGTTCGAGAATAAGCACAAAAAGCACTGGAAATAGAGGACACGCTTGGCGCGCACTCCGCGGGTAACCGGGAGTGGGGCACTTTCATAGCCATCAAGAAGCAACGAGCTGTGTATATTGCTGTATGCGTTTCTGAGAAGCTCAACAAAGTTTTGTGAGAAGCCAAATGCCGCCATTACGCGAACTATGTAGCTGTGCTCAAGGCGATCAAATGCCTTTTCTTGATCAAGGGAAACCAAGAGCCCACGTGATGATCTCGCGATCGTGTACGCAATGATCTCACGCGTAACAGAGGAGAGACTATGACACTCTCTTCCAGGGATCGAGCACGCCTGATGATGTCCTATTAAGGGAGGGCATCAGGCTTCTCAATCGTCGAGTGACAACTGCTGCAAATCTTTTGTAATCGACGTTGAAAAGCGTAATTGGTGTCCATTCCTGCGGGCGAACTGACAATGGGTCATGTTTAGGAATTAACACAATACGACCATCGCGAAAACTACCCGGGAAATGAAAGTCCTCAAAGCAGCGGCAACAACAGAGGTGAAAGTGGCACCAGGGCCTTCCCAAAAGGTTAAATCTCTCTGTCTGTTATTCTATCTGTCTGTCTGTCAACCGATTCAGCCACTCGGCCAAAGTTCAACCACTTCCTGAACGCCCGGCCATCTTGCACTGGTTTGTGTGTTCATACTTATGGACATTTTGGTCAAAGAACTAATATTACGCATATATGCGGCGCAACATCAATACA